>VDFB02368797.1:407175-465137 GCA_007258455.2 Sequoia sempervirens | reverse complement strand
TATCTCTATCTCTCTCCATCACTCTATCTCACCATCTATATCTCTCTATCTCTCCCTCTCTCTCTTCCTATATATCTCTCTATTCCATCCTCTTTATCTCCCTATCTCTCTATATTTATCTCTCCCTCTAGCCTTTATCTCTACTTGTATTTTCCTCTCTCCCCTTTATCTCTAGACATGCCTCCCTCTCTTTATCCATGCATCTATCTCCCTCTCAATCCATCTTTTTATATTTATCTATTCCATCTATATTTATCCCTCTCTCCTCTCCTTCTTTATCTCTCCCTCTCCATATCTCCCTTTGTATCTCTATCTCCTTACCCCCCCTCTCTCTCACTCTTCCCCCCTCTATCTCTCCCTCTCACTATCCCTACCTCTCCCTCTCTCTCTCTTTCCCTCTCTCCTTATTGAAAACATAACACGAGCATGTTGGTAATGGAGCCTAATTATCTTCCTAATTTTGTGGTTTTATTTCAATCATGTCTAGATCTCTCTAAGTGGATGAATAGTTTATTTTAAGCTATCACTTCTCCATTGAAACCTTTGTTGCACAAACAAAATCATTTGCTAAATGACCTACCAATTTACCTCATGTACTACATAAATGTATGCAAAAAAAACCAAAATCTATCCTAATTGACCTTCCACACTTCTTTAGTGCACCCATTGCACACTAAGGTGTGATTGCCTGTATATGGACTACTGTTAATTTTTCAACTAGTTAAAGATCTCCTTGCTCATAGAATTGGTTTTATATGTGTCTCAAGGAAGTCCTATGTGTTGATGAATTTATTTATTTATTGTTTTTTCATGCTATAGAAAGTAGTTGTTTTAAATCAATCAAATGGACCTCTTTTATTTTTTAAAAAATGTGGCTATTTAAGTGCTTGGTTCCAAATCTTTTACCAAGGTTGTGATGTCTTGTGTATCTTGGTTTTGGATTTTTATGTTGATGCTATATTATAGATGATGTTTTATATTGTCACCGTGGAGTGTGATTGTGTATTATGAGATGCATACATTTTGACAATGTGTGTTTGAATTTTAGTTGTGACACGACTTTATTATTTCCATTATATATGTTTATATGTAATTGTGATTATATTACCTAGTTCAACATGATAGATTTTATGAGATGCTTTACAATTAAAGGTTACTTTATGTATCACATTTTGATGTTATATTATTTTATTAGATTATATATCATATTAGATTTGTATGCTTACTTTAGCTATCCATGTATAGTGAAGACATGCAAAATATTTAACTGAGTGTGTAGACACAAGTTTCCCAATGGTGGTTGATTAGAGATGCTTCAACTTTGGTAAATATTTTTCCTTATATTCCTCATCTCACTCAATTCAAGTTGTGAGATGAGTCCCTGTTCAAGCCTATATAACCAAAATCTAAATCAATGTTGATCCTACATCTATGTGTCATGAATAAACCTATAAATTTTGTAGTTTCTTTACACGTATTTATTTGACTCATGATGTACTTGTATTTGAACTAGTTGATATGTTTGATTTGAGTGGTTGAAAAATATTTATTTATGCTTGAGTTGAAAGAATTCATTATTACACCTTTGTAAAAATTCGCATGCATTTGCAATATTATTGCACATTAAAATAGATTTAAAAGAAATAAATAGATTCATTGAAATTATATGATTTAATTTTGTAATATTTTAAGATGGTATGTATGAATTATAAAACATATTAGTCATTGTTATTTTAGAAAATAAAATAACTAAATGAATATATAATTGTAAATATATATTTTGAAATAAATAAGTTAAATGTGAAAGGGAGGAAAAATGTTAAAGAGGGGTTTAGGGATTTTTGGAGTGAAAAGGGAAAATACAAGTCTTTTGAAAATCATAGTCTTTTATGTGTTTTAGACTACCTTCTTCACTTCTTTGTTGTTATGTGGGTTCTTTCTTCATGAAGGATTATTGAACTTTGGTTGTGGAGTTTAAGTGCTTAGTTTCAAATCTTAAAGGAGTTGCCAAATAGAATGATTGTTATGATTCAAGAAAGGGAATCTTCTTTTATGGAGGATTTTCTTTATAAGATGCAGTCTTCCTATTGATTCAAATGTATCTATTGATTATAGTTCTTGGCCATGCCTACACAAGCTAATTACATGTGGCATTCACTTTATACGATTTATTTTGAAAATGAATCTATAAAATAGCTTGTTAGGTGGTCTTCATTTTGTATGTTTTTAAAATTTAGAAAATACAAAATAGTGTCGTAATTATGTAAAAACTTTCTCAAAGCTCTATTTAACATGAAAAGTGTGACTTTGTGCTTAATATGATCAAAAGATTGTTTTTATTTTTTTTTAAATTTATATTTTAAAAATTGAAGAATTTTGGAGCATTAATGGTCATTTCAGGTTTAACATGATTATTGATTTTTTTAAAATATTACTATTGAATTTGCGATCATGTTAAACATTTATATTTGGTAGGAGAATAATTCTCCTTGTAGAAATAAGATTGTTTACTATGGATATTAACATCAACATTTTTAACCTCATTTTTTGTGCCTTGGTCTTTTATTGTGTTTGGACTTTTGGCAATTAGGAATGAGATATAGGAAAGGAAGTGGAGTGGCTTCTAATTGTTTATTTGGTCAATGTAACAAATGGATGAAAGCGTTAAGATATAAAAATATAAGAATATATGGGATTATAAAAAATTTAGACTCACTGAAAATTTAATCAATGTATAGTACCAAAGGTGTGGAATGATCATGTAAGACTTTAGTGCAATCCCATGTGGTTGTTGAAATTTGGACTTTAGGACAAGCCTTTATTATTGTGGAAAGTTAAGCATTGGCATAATCCTATGTTTTCATTGAATTTTATCAAGGAACTCCTATTGCAAATAAGGGAACACTCCACATTTTCACATGGTCATTGAAGCATTGTGCTAAAACTCTATTGTCCTAGTTCTAGTAGCTCTTCCTTTTTGTTCCATCAAATTTTGTATTTGATCAATGTTAGTGTATCTCGTGCATGCATACTAATTTTTTATTAGTATAACCCTCATGTATACTTTACTTGAAGATTTTGTATGAGTTGACTAATTGATGTGTGTGTTTAATTACTTGTTTGGTGTGAGAATTGTTGGACTAGTAGTTGAAGGCCTCCTAGCATGGAGGGGTGGGCCTCAAGGTCTCACATTGCTAGGTGATGTTAACCACCACTGGTCCAAAAGGATCCTTAGAGATTCTCATAGAAAGGCATGTTGGTATCTTATGGCATCCTAATTTTTCATCTTATTTTTTATAGTTTTGTTGAAAATGTATAATTGAGATCTTGTGACCCATGAATAGAATGATTAGTTATAATATTATTGAATATTATTAATAATTATTTGAATCATCCATATTTAAGATAGATTAATTATGATGTAATGCATTGATATGAGTATTGATGTTGATTTTAGGTATCATGTTTTGAAGGATTTATTATGTTTGATATGTATTAGAATTACAAGATGATCTTATTTTGCTTTCAAATTGAAATGAAACTTATAGGTTATGAATTTACATCATTTGGATGCTACTATGTGTAGATAGGATCAACGATACGTATTTTTATTCATTTGACCTTATGTTATAGTGATTGAATTCCTCTTTTGTGCTTTTATTGTATTTAACTTATGATGTCAATTCTTATGGATAAAAATTGGGTAAAATTTAACATATAGAATATGTGAATATTGAATGTGGATAATTGAACCTTAGGAACTTAGGGAATGGTTAGTTCAAACCAATTTAAAATGACCCTGAAAATGTGAAATTTATGCTTTGTGTAGTGTAGGTTGATTGGGGCTTGTTTAGACCTAACCCTTTAGTCATCTTGGGTTTTATGCCCTTGGTTCTTATCTTAAGAGTTGAAACTAAGTGTCAAGTGCAAATTATGACTCTAATATTGTATTGGATCCTTTATATTTCCTTATAACCATTTTTTTTTTCTTTTGAGAACTTCTTTTTCCATCCTTGGCTATGTAGAGTATTTGAATTCACTTTGAATTCACTACTCTAGCACAAGGGTAGTTTGATTGGAAATAGGGTGATTTATATTAGCAACAAGTGTAATTTGGGTTTAATGAGGACTTCCTAAAATATTTGGACAATTTTCCTACAAGTAAGTTATTTCATAAGGTCTGCCCAATTTTCTATCACCTTTACTTTAATGGTACTAATGAGCACATGATGATATTAAGAGGGGGGTGAATCAATATCTAACAATCTTTTAATTTTCAAAACTTAACTAATCACAATAAAATATTCAATTAAGATCTAGCAATTAAGAACATAGTGAAAACACCAATTTATATGGAAACCCTTAAGGGAGAAAACTGTTGATGGGTGTTTTAGCACTTCTCAACATAGGTAATGTATAAATACATCACCTCTATTGAAATACAATTTCCTACAAGTTGATGTGCAATTGTTGCAAGTTCAAAACAACAGTCTAAGATTCCACTTTCATCATCAGATTTGGCTTTACAATGATGCTAGAACTTTGTCTAAATTACTATTTAAAAGAAAAGACAAAAGGGCAGGGAAAGGAGGAAGTTCCTAGACCTCAAACTATCAATCAACAATGATAATGGAGGACTCTATAGTGGACAACCTCCCTAAAACTAAGTTCCACTTAACCAAATCAACTCACAGTCTCACGAAACTAGTGCAATCTTCTAAGGTTTGCAGATTTTCAACCATTCATTCACCATAAATCATGAATAAAAGATAGAATTTAAGTGCAACATTCAATTCATGTTCAGACTAGCTTTACACTACTATTTATCATCAATAAACAACAAAAAGCATAAACAAGGGCATCAACACAACAGATTTCTTTAGCATCAATGAACAACACTAACTAATCTACTAAAGCATGCTAAACACATAGAACAACAAATTAAATCTACTCAAATCTATTAACTATGAGGAGAAGAATCATGCAACATGGATGAAACTCAAGAATCCACCAAAATCAATGAATTTCTATTAGAATTATAGTAGCATGTCTTTACAACTCAACTCTCTTGAAAATGAGAGGAGACCTCCTATTTATAGTGTCCAAAAAGAAAAATTAATGGCCAAGATTTAATCTCATTGTGTGGCCAAGATTCACTACAAATTAGGGTTTCACCTACCCCTTAATATTTTACAATATAAAATACATTTTTGTCTTTTAGCCTAATTTGTCTTTTAGTGCCTGGCATTGTAGCACTTTTGTCCTTTAGTTGATTTCCCTTTTGATGTAGCTATATTGTGAGGAACTCATCATCAATAACCGAATTTCCTTCATGCTTCTTCACAGTAGCATATTCTACAAACTTGTCGATCAATGCTTGAAGCTCACTCCACTCCATTATGTCGGATTGGAGCACCTGAAAATTCAACTTTCTAGATCTGTCGGTAATCAAGTCCCAGTCCTTATTGCATTTTGGCGTGTTCTTGATTACTTGTTCTGATTAAGTGAAGGCTCGAGTAGTGAAATCCATAAAATCTGGCATGAGTGCATCAATAGCCCTATTCTCCATTTTCTTATGAAAGTACGACCTTATCTTTTTAGGATCCAACTCGACGATGGGCATGCCATAGTCTGTCACGAGCTTTAGATATTCCTCACAAGCTGTCTGAAGTTCCTTGGCCCAATCTATGTTGAGCTCCACTTCATGGAGCACCCATTCAAATATTTATCTCCTATGATTAAGACCCAATTTCTAGGTCTCAATGAGCCAATGATCATCTTTTACTAGTGTTAGCTCCTTTTCCCATGTTCTCTCGGGCATCTTAAGGATAGCCTTGAGCTTAGGGTATGTGATTTTATATAGCTCTGGGAAGTCAGTACAAAATTTCCTTATGCCTCTGAGCTACTTTTGCACCTCCCAAAACTTATTTGTTGTCTGGGTAGCGTGGCCAATGCCCATATCTCCATTGTAGACCACCCATCAGAACTAGTCTTCGTGGCCTTGGTCCAATTCTTCCTCCTTTCTAATTTGTTGATATGATCCTTGGAAAGTAGTAAAGGGGTGGCTAACAATGTCGAGGGCAATTCTTTAGTGGAGGACCATTTTTGTATGTAGGTCGTAAGTTCTACTACCTGTGCTTTTAACTCCTCCTTAGAGGATTTGTCCTTATTCATTTGATGCACAATAATAGCAACAGATCCCTAGAGATGATCAATTTTCTGCTCTCTTGTGGTTGTTCCTAGGTCAATGGTGGAGATATTGTAGTTGATTCCCTCCCCTTCCACCACTGGATTGGCTATTTGTACGGTCCTTGATCCTGAAGCATCCATCATGATATGGGATTTGACCCTTGGCTTCTTCTCCTTCTTCGTTCCTATTTGAGCTTGAGCTAAGATGACTTCTAGCCTTTCTTTTGGATCCATAAGGACATGGGCCTTCTTTTGCAATTGTTTCTCCAACCACTCAGGCATCTAAGATCCTTCTTTTGGTGATTCATGGGGATATCTTCCCCTTCAGATCCCTTTTCTTCTTCTTCTTGCCCATGTTCTTCAGGATGTTGTCTTTGGGATGCTTCTTGTTTCAATCTCTTCTTCAGGCTTATCCTCTCCTTTCTTTTCCTCTTTCTTTTCTTCTTCTTCTCCCATGGGAGGCATTTCCTCTTCAGAGGATTGTGTTTCCTCTTCTTCATGCACTACCTCATCAATGACTAGATGTTGATGCTCTCGATGCTCATGGTAGTCATCAGCCTCCTCATCCATTTCCTTTGTTGTCTCCCCCTCTTGTCTTTCCAATTCCTCATAAATTTGCATCATTGCCTCCATCTTAGTGTTGGATCTTAGTTGTGATCGTATGGTTTGTCCTTGATGACAAAATCCCTTTCAATTGATTCTACTTGTTGACAGTTTCAGATTGGTTTCTCATGCTTTATCTTGGTTTTGTTTTGCCTATATGGTTTACATGTCTTGGCATTCTGTGGACAATTTACATTCAGAATTTTAATATCTTATGGTACTAATCATTTTGAGCTTCATGCACTCTCAGGTTATCTTTTTGTACTTTGTTTCAGTGACAGAAAAAGAACATTTTGGCTTGAAAATGCTAGGGTCTCCCCGATCCATTTTTCTGATAAATGTTTGTGTTGCCTTTCGGCAAGACGTTTCTGATGTCATGACAATTTGATTTTTACATACAGGAACTTTTGGCGTGAAATTCATGCTTTTTTGGTGACAATGGAAAGGTCTATTAGCATGAGTATCTTTCACCACTGAGAGGTCTTACCGAATGAGTCGGGTCTCACTGATAATTACACGAGGTGGTTCATCGACGTAAGAAATCCCTATCGGCATGTTTCATCGAATGCTTTGTGTCTTGCCAACCGGCATAAGAAAGAACATATCGACAAGAGTTGCAGCATTGATATGATGTCTTAGCGAACCCGTCAAGTCTTGGCGACTAATTCTTATGAGGGGCTTTCGGTGAGAGGATGGTATTGTCTCAGCGATAGAGGATATATTGGCATGATTTTAAGGCTTCGGTATGTGGTCACAGTGAAATTGCTTTGTCTCACCAATCGAAGGTTGAATAGGAACATATCGGCAAGAGTTTAAGGCTCAGGTGAAGGGTCATAGCGAAAAGGGTTATGTCTCACCTACTAATGCATGTGAAAGTCTATTGGTAAGAGCTGAGCAGTATTGGAATAGGTCTCGACGAAGTGGTTTTGTCTTATCGATAAGGGCTCTTCATTAATAGGTTCTCGAGGAGTGTCTTACTGAACATCACATCTGGGGTTTCACTTCGGCTAGACTTGGTGTATTCGGTTTAGTATCTCAGCGAATTCAAGTGTGTCTCACCAACCGTATGCATATGGAGTCTTACTGGTAAAACTAATGGCTATCGATATAATGTCTTGGCGAGACCTTGTTGTCTTACTGATCAACAACAAATGGGTGCTTTTCGATGAAAGATTTCATTCAATATAATATCTTGGCGAGGTTTTCTTGTCTTGTCAACTAACAACATAAAGGTGTGCATCTTGGTGAGAGTTGGGGTTTTCGGCGTGAGGTCTCAGCGAGTGACCTTCAGTCTCGCCGATGGAGCACAATGAGGGATTTTGTCGATATTGGATTTGACTTGTCTCAGCGACACACAAGTGGATGAAGACTTTCAGAAAGACATGGTGTGCTCTACAAGAGGTCTCCCCAACTTTGCTATGTCTCACCGATGGAATTCAAAAGGACTTTATCGGTGTGAGATTTGTTCTCTCTTAGCGATCTGAGGTGAATTTGGGGTGTTTCAGTATGACATGAAACGATCTACAAGATGTCTCCCTGATGGTTTGAAGTCATAGCGACTCATAATGACTTTCGGTAAAATAAAGACCTGTCTATAAGATGTCTCTCCAATATCAAAAGGCTATAGCGATAGTGAATGGAACAAAAGGGCATCTCAGTGAGAAAGACTCTTGTGTCTCAGCATCTAAAACAAATTTAACAGAAATGTGATCTCGGGGAAACATAAAGATCTTTGATATGGTTTCTCCCCGACGGCAGAAGGTCATGGCGACGCACAAGGACCAAAGGAACAATCAACATTATAATTGCCTTTGACATACTTGTTTGGATGTCTCAGCGAACATTTAACAAACTCTGTCTCTATGGCTGATATGTGATTTTCTAAGTATAGTTGCATGGCAACATTTTTTGTTGGCATCAAATCTCTGGAAAAATATTCTTTGAGATTTCAAAGGATATGATTTTCTGTTTGTGGGCTGTCATGACTTTGATGAAAATCTTTCAGTTACAATTTGGTATCTCTTGATTTAGTGCAAAAATTAATGCTCTTTGGATAGGCGTTCCTCTGATTTTTACCATCATCTACATATCATCATTATTTAGCTTCATATTCTAAAATTAGCAAGAGAGTATCAAAATCTTGTGAAAAACATTTTTTTTTAAGATTTCTTCATGATTGACATACTTGAAATGTATATAAAAACCAATGTTGAAAATAGCGGAGGAGCTACTAGCCAGTAATTCTGAGAGATAGTTATTTTGGCCGTATCAAGAGATGTATTAGAAAACTCTGTAATACAAGAGTTGGATTCCTAGGGTATTAGAAGCAGAGTGTTATGAACTTAACTGAAAACAGAGAGATCCTCTGATATATTATTATTGTTCTAAAAAAAATTTTGAGGGGTTGGTGCTCCTTGAAATTGGTGTTTCAAAGTGAGGGGTTGGTGCTCCTTGAGTTGGTGCTCAAAAATTAGCCTATAAGGCATTGTTAAAAGTGATTTTTGAAGATTAAGCTAGTAAGGCAGTTTAGGAGCGATTTTTCTACCCCAGGAGGGTTTTCCACTCGGCAAATCTTTTGTCTCTTTGTTCTTCTGTGTGCTCACTGCTTTTCAGTGTTGTTGTTTCAGTTCACTGTTGGGTTTATTACTATTGTCAATTATGTTTATGAATGATTACATTCAACTTATGAATGCATTAATCAGAGTAATATTGAGATCAAATCTGAGCTATGTTTTGGCAAATGCAAGATATCTCACTCAAATTATATTTTCATAAGTTGTCAAATAGACTGAGTTAATGTTGTCATATCTTTGTGCTTTCAAAAGTGATTACTCTACTCTATTGTTGAAAGAAAAGGAAATCAGAATTAAACATCTTGGTCGAAGTTGAAAAAGTTTTTGACACTGATTCAACCCCCCCTCTCAGTGTCTACCCATAACTCCAACACTTAGGTGGTTCAATCGGAGGAGGAGGGATAGGGAGGCCAACAATGACTAGGGTTAGGGAAGCCTGCACTATAGGGTTCATCAATACTCCAGAGAGCTCTATTGGTATATTTTGCATGTGTTTAGCAAAAGCTTCTAGGAGAATGAGAGTGGGCATTGTTGTTGTAGAGGCCAAGGGAATAGTCGTTGATGGAGACATGGAGGAAGAAGAGAGTGGAGAAGTGGTAGCGGATGAAGAATCTATCACCATAATGGGTGCAGTAGGTGAGGTGGAGGTAAGGTGAACCTAAATGTCCACTGCCGACGAAGAAGAAGCAAGCAATGCTTGGGATGCAGGCAGAGGAGTAATGGTAGTGGCAGGAGTAGTGGCAATGAGAGTAGAGGCGAGAGGTGGAGAATTCAGTTGCTTGACCTCTTCTTCCTCTCCTTCATGGAGTGGGTCCTCCTAAAGTGTGGGCATCTCAGTGAATCCGCCTGATTTCTTTTCCATCTTTAAGGGCTCACTCTCTCACGCCTTTATGGAATATACCTTATGCTTTGGTTGACATTCTACTACTTCTTCCATTTTATTTCACCTGGTAGTGGGAGGAGATTTTGAAGTTTCTCCAGACGGAGCAGTAGTAGCCCCACTGTCAGTCTCGCTCTTGAGCTCATCCTTGAGCTCACCATAGGTCAAAGTTGCTCCTTGTAGTTTCAGCTCAGCAATTTGCCCATCAATCCACTGATTTGTCCTGGCCTCTATTGGTTTAGTTAGAATATCGAGGTCATTGACCTCTTCCTTGTCTTAGTCAATGAAGGGCAGCAACAAGTTAGCAATGACATCAAATCTTGGATCTATGACAATTTTTTCTTCCTCCATAATTTGATTTGACACTGGGAACAATTTAACCGTTTTAACAAAATATGTCGTCATGTGCATATAGTGCCTCATGCGCACCTCTTTGTCATCTTTGTAGTTTTCCCAAAAGTCTTTGACGCTGTGTAAGTGGGCATATTCCTCCCCAACCAGTTTCTTCAATTTGCCATACGGATCCATCTATGGTCGGGTAGTGTAGAGCTCTAAGTTATATTCATTAATTTCTTTCTCATAGTACTCTGCACATTGGGATGTGGGAATTGCATAATACCTTGGCTGAATGTGAGAAGGTAAGGAATGTCAGGCTTGTGCTTGTCACTTAAAAGAGTATGTGCATGTTGTAGCTGCCTGAAGACTTTAAGCAATACCAATCGATCATTTGGATACCGAGGCAGCTTATATGGCCTCTCAAAGAAGCCCTCGGTTCTGATGTAGGTAAACTTAGGAAATTGAATAAAGAGGAATCCAAACTAGCAGATGAAGGCATTTGCACTATGAGTGACTCTCCTTTCGAAGTCACTTCCAAGTAGTCTGATAATGTGCTCGATAAAGGAATCATTCACCCTGCAGTAACCTTCCTTGAAATTGTGGTACTGAAGCTATTGGTGCCTATCATAGACCTTTAGTTCTCTCCCTGGAGTTTGGATTGGTGCCATAAATAGGCCTCTACATGGCACATGATTAGCCAACAAGTAGACTAAATATGAGGTCATGTAAAATTGGGATGTCTTTTTAACTACCACAAACTGCTCATGCAAGCAATTGCTGATCATTCCTGCCCAGTGGAACTTAGCCTTGCCCCTGATGATCTCTTCTATGAAATAAAACATGCATTCCTAGAAGTATGCCATATTTGGGTGTCCCATGACCCTACTTAACAAGGTTACCAAATCATGGTAATCCTCATGGAAATCACTCCTAAAGAGTTCCTGAGGTACTTTGTTCACGTTGCCCCTCTTCTCCTTCAGTCGGTATTGATTAATTAGCTTCTTGCATTTGAGGGGGTCATCTTTCCATGTGCTCTTGGCATACTCTTTGGTTGTTTGCTCCATTTCATCAAAGGTGGGTATTTGGAAAGTTTTCCCTATCAACCTGGAGGACAAGTTGGCCAATACTCTGCCATCTCGATCCACAATTCTCTTTGTCTTTTCTTGGTATGCCTCTCTATAGGCTATTACTAATCTAAGAGCCATGAGAGCAGGTGAGAAACCGACTGCCTTGGCCAATCCACTTTTCCTAATCTTTTGTGCATTCTTTGTAATGGGATTGACAACGACTCTGTCAGAATTCATCAATGTCAATATACCCCAAGTTTATGTCGAGACTATATCCCATTATGTGGTAACTTTGGTGTTGATCTTCACTCCCTAAAATTTGTATTTTATTTGGTCTTTATCCTCCTTTCCCCTTGGTGCTTTAGTGGTTTTCTTGCCCTTTTCTTTTTCTGCAAACACCTCCAAAGGTTCTTTAGCTGATTCCATATATCATGAAAGAGAAGGAGCCATAAGGATATTCATGTGCAAAACAAGGGGAATGTTAGCAAAATCCTACAAAATCAAAATTAGATTGAGTAATTTATCATTTAAAGATCATAACACTCCTTTTAGATCATGATTTGCTTTTGTTTGGGAGAGATATGGAAATGCGGGTCCAAGGGTGCGGACTTCCCTGGGCTAGTAGTCATTTTGGAGGAAGTTGCAAACATATGGTGAACAAGGCATGACAGCCCACATGGATCCACTCACATTAAGTTTTCATGTTGAGATGGGCCCCACCAAGGTATTAAGTCATTTTGACATGTGGGTCAAATCATTTGTGAGGTTTGGAAGCAATAATTCAAGCATTTTGGCAAGCAAGTCTAAAGAATGTGGGCGCAGGAGCTGTCTCAACCATTAGGGACTTCGCTGTTGGAAACGATGCTGGTGAGGCAAAATCCCATAAGAGGCGTCCTACAATGTGGGGGCCACAGTCAATTAGGGTTGCTTCAACTCAACTTTGAAGTTCAGTTTGTTCAATAATGTTCGAGCGGGGAATCGTAGGAAGACGTTAGACATTGGTCATTTGGGATAGTGGATCCAGGATGGCAACTCATAGGCAATAGTCCACACTGTAGGATCCATGAACATGAGCCACTGGTTCATTATCAGCTAGACAGAGGCAGCAAGGTCGGGCTCCACACAGCAGGTGGTAAGCTAGGCTTCGCAGCTCAAAAATAGCGATGATGAGGTGACTACTTGCAAGCAATTTCCTGCATACAACTCTCTCTTTACTTAGTGGTTTTCAATAAACATTCGGGGCAAAGTGGGTACCAGGGCCTGCAGAGCAAAAAGGTAGAGACCATCAGCCATGTGAGACAACAGACATAGGACGAGGGCAACCCACGTTAGATGGTCCACAAGCATAGACTTAGTTATTTCGTTCTTCAGGCTCAAACGGAAGTGGTGAGTGTGAGGTTAGCAAGGCAGACAGACTATCAACCAAGGTCATTTCATTTCAGACAACAAACAAGTGGTAGAGGCCCACAAATGAAATTCCACAAGGGTCCACACATAAGCATTTTGACTCAGAGGGTTAGATGGAGATAGTCAGAGTGGGACTCGCGTAGTGGGAGGAACCTAAAGCTTCATCATTTTGGGAATTACCATTAAGTGGGAGTGGAGTGATGGCGGAAGCCCGCATGGCATGGTCCATAGGGGGAGTTATGCGTTAAGTTAAGTCGGCAGACAGAGATGTCATGAGACCCGCATGGCAAGAGGTTGGTGTTGAGTAGTCGTCTAGGATGGAAAAACAAAGGGGGTCATCTGCATGCAAAATTCCACATTCATGGACTCGCGAGGTCATAAGGATCCCACTCAACTTGTTATTTTCATTTAAGTTCAAAACATGACGGCTAAGTGGGGGAATCTATCTACATGAGCAGGCTTGAGGAAGGTGAAGGTGGTTGTTTAAAGTTTGTCATCAGATGATTAAGGCACAATGACAAATGCCTTGCAGGCTGTAAGGGCTTGATTGCCCTTGTTAAAGAACGACGACAAAGGGTGAAGGTTCCACATGGATCTTTGGGGCATATTTTAAAGAATTTTTAGGTTTTTAACACATGGGTTTTGTTCGTCGTGATGTCTTCTTTCTAGTTTTGAGGTTTTCTTTATTAAGAGTTTTAATAAAATTGCAAATTCCATAGAAAAACCATAAACAAGAGGTGGTGGAGGTCCTACCTTGCAGACCCGCAAGAACTTGACGAAGAAGCTGAAGCTAGCAATGCACGAACAGTAGCAAGATCTTGCAGGTGTAGAGGTGGTAGTGGTTGGAGGGCTCTAACATTTTTTCAGAAAGTCTATCGATGAAAATCACCCATCAGAATTGCTATTTATAGACTTTTAAGCATTAAATGCCTACAATAAATACTTGTGTGGCGACAAATGGGGTTGGTGAACATATAGTTCAAAATGACCAGTGACAGGAACAGTGGGGTCCACAGGGCAAATAACAGCCGAGTGTTGGCTATTTGGCAGGTCAGTTAAAGGGGCGACAATGAAGGCCACGTATCTCGCAGGGTGAGCGGATGTCCCAACTTGGCCGTCGTAGGGATGGTGAAGACACGACAAAATTTTGACAAGGACGGCCCGCATGGGTGGACCTGTAGAGCATGAAGGTTGACAGTTTAGAAGTTTGAAGGAAAATTGCAAAAGGAACTCTGTGAAGGCAAAATACTTACAAATTTTAAGGGTGGTGAAACTCGGTCAATGGAAGATGATACCTATAGGACTCTTTGACCATTTAAGACTCAAAATAGGGGTCACACAAAACAAAGCAAGGGAAAAAGTGACCCGATGAAGCAAAAAGAGAGGGTCCCCATTTTGAATGGAGCGTGTGTGCCAAAGGCACAACAAATGATGAATCTTCTAGGGAATGCTCTTGAGATTTCTAAGGATAAATGCTCATTTAGAACCTAGAATCTCTGGTTTCACAGACTAGGGATAGTTTCCAAAAGTGAATTGAGGAAATCAAAGGAGAACGGGATCCTTGACTAAATAAAATCATAAAACATCTCAGAAGTGTGTGCGTGTGGTGAACCCATTCCCTTTCCTTAGGGATTGTAACAAACGACCATTAATCAGACCAAGCAAGCTAGATGAGTCATCTAACCCCAAAAGTAACCTGGACATTGCCCCACTACTAGTCAGGCGTCCATAGCCCAGACAGAGTTGTCGTTGTGATCCCACGAACATTTCTCTACTATCAGCCAGGCATCTATAGCCTCGATAGAGTTGTCTGCACACACACACGGTTGCTTGATTTCAACATTTTCTTTTTTTTCTTTCTCGATACTTCTTTAATTTTCTTTCTTTTGCTCAACCATGTAAGCATCAAAGCTTATTGTGGGTTTGGAATCACAATAGTCACGGGAGCATACTTAAGATTTTTCACTTGCTAAGCTGTCATAATGACCACTACATAGCTCTTCGGAAACAATTTGTGTGTGTGTGAAATGTGTAAAGTTAGTATTGAAACACAAACCTTAATGAAATAAATTATATCAAAGATTCAAAGCAAACAAGTTACTCTAATTTGCAACAAAATAAATCTTTTGAGAACATCTCATTGTCCTCTATTCTTAATGATTCTTTTAACCTTTTGTCCCTCAAATTTCTATGTGCACAAAGGCTATTAGAATGACACTTAAGAGATGATATTAAAATTCAACATGCAAGCCAACTAAGTTCCTACATGCAACTATACGATGGAAAGGATAATGGATGCTATGAGGGATGGATGATGGTGATTATGATGAATGGACAAACGAGGGTGGATACTATGGTAGTGATCTATATGATTCTATATATGATTCTACATATGATCAAATGAAAACTATGGAAAACTAAAATGATACTCCATATGCACAAATGCTAACTAGGAAAATGCTAATCTAAAATGCAACTATGATGTAAAGGATGACATAAAATGCAACTATGAAGCAAAATATTAGTCTAAGATTTAACTATGATGTAAAACATGATATAAAATATAACTATAAGACTCCATAATGCTCCCAAGCTCGAACGATATTCTTGCATGATAAATCTATTCAAAAGTGGATGTAAAATACAATGCCAAAGGGTTGTATTTATAACCTTTTCCAAGCATATAGTGAGGTGGCAATAATCGACGATCCAAATTTGAACAAGAAGAATGGATGGTGGAGATGGAGAGAATCAAGATGTTGTCCCCTTGACCAAAGACAACATGTCATATGGATGGAAGAATCTCTTTACCAATGGGAAACATGCCATTTGGGTGGAAGACTCAAGTGTGGGAAGAAAAGACCATGTGCTTTTGAAATTGGTGGAAGTGTGTGAGGAATGATCCATGAAATGAGTTGAAGATAATTCTAATTAAAAATTAGAGTTACTTAATTTCATGTGACCTTGGTGAGGTGGCACAAATAGTTGTAGACATTTTCTCAAATTCCTAATCAAGATTAGTGAAGATTAATTAAATAAAACAATTTTATGGAAATTTGTTTATTTAATTAATATAGAATAATATGTTTTAGATTTGGAGAATTTAGAAAATGAACAATATAAATAAATTGAGAGTTTATTTATACATAGTCGAAATATTAATTAAATAGCTAGTATTTAATTAATTAAAGGTGATGACCGATTTTAGGTGTATACATTTTGCCCTTCTTTAAAGTAATTTGTTTACACATTACTTCAAAGAAAGATTTGATACCGATGCTCAAAAAAGTTTATGATGCCATAGATGATGCCCTAGACGTTGTTTTTCAAGTACTGACAGATATATGCCCCCTTGAGAGATAAATTGGTGAATTAGGGAATTTTTTTATGATTTGATGATGATCTCAAAATTTTATGCCTCATAAACGATTTATCTCCCGAAAAATGAGATTGAGTTTGCAAGATTGATTAATTGATGCCTTATGTTGCCTCCTTATGTTTGATATTTGATGATCGTGTTCAACCAATTGATTTGATGATGTTGATGTGATAGTTGATGATTGACCTCATGATAGTTGAGGATCAATGATAGGATGATGATGATTGACCTCATGATAGGTGAGGATCAATGATATGATGATGATGATGATGATTGCCCTCATGATAGGTGAGGATCAATGATATATGATAATTGGCCTCATGATAGGTGAGGATCATTGATAGATTGATTGATTGACCTCATGATAGGCGAGGATCACTGATAAATTGATGATTGACCTCATGATAGGTGAATCAATGATAGATTGATGATTGACCTCATGATAGGCGAGGATCAATGATAGATTGATGATTGACTTCATGATAGGCAAGGTCAATGATAGTTTGATTGATTGATGGACCTCATGATAGGCAAGGTGCATTGATTGATGAAACTCATGATAGGCGAGGTTGTATTGATTGATGAACCTTATGATAGGCGAGATTAAATTGATTGATGAACCTCATGATAGGAAAGGTTGAATTGATTGACGATCACAAGATTTGATCAAAGTCTCATAAGAGTTGATTAGATTTGATTGATTGACTGATAAGATTGCTGATTTGCGATATGTTGTGATCATAGGAGGATTTATGCATCTAGTGCAGGTGGATTTAGATTTGATGGGCGATGTGGTTTGACTTCTTTGATTGATTCATATGCCCCAATATAGGATTGATTAATGTACTGAGACTTGATGATGTACTAAGACCGGATGTATAGATTGATTCAGTTGAGACATTAATGATGTACCTCTTGATTTGAGACATTATGATACACTGCCATTTTTTATATTGATGTATCTCTTTATACCTTTGGATATCCTTGTACACTTTGACATCATTTTAAGGTATATGATATGCAATGATGATTATGATATGTGTGTCTATATGATGATGATGATGATGATGATGATGCATTAGATTTCCATGTTATGATGATGATTATGATACACATTTAATTTCCATGTTCATGATGATGATCCTAAGGTTATGATATGTTATGGATGCAAATGATGTGTTATGAGTCTATGATGATTTATGAATGATGCCTGTATGATGCATATGATGCATTTTATTATGCTAATGATATGTGATGAATTTTGATGTTTTTGTACTTTTCTAATGCAAATAAACGATGTAATGAATGAATGAATGTGTATATGAAATGATTGTGTGATGGTACTTATTTTTATGAAAATGTATGGAATGATGATATGTTAATGCAATGATGGATGATTCTATATGATTTATGGATTTATGCAAATGATGTTTTATACTATGTGAAATGGATTTGATTATGCTATAATGTTATGTAATGAAGTGTGATGTTCATATTGATTATGTATGGATGTGATGCAAATGATGTGTGATGTTTTGTAATGATGAATTGTGATTATGTGATGTAAATGACTATGCAGATGATTGTGTTCTAGGGTCTTAAGCTTAAATGAGTGAATCTATCCACCTTCCAAGAGTTGTGGGAAGGTTGTCGTCAATTGATTCTTTATTAAATTAAGCTTCACAAAACCTGACATATTTCCCAATTCTTTTGGAAATTTGAAGAGAATCACTCATTTAAGCTTAGTGAACCACTTCCCTAATGCCACTATATGAAATGATTTTGATTATGTAAATGGGATGCAATAGACGTTGTTTTGTTTTTTTCGATGCAAATATTATGATGTGATGCATGAATGGACGAATGATGTTGTAATGTTTTCGATGCAAGTGATATGCAACTAAATGAGAATGTTTTCTAACTGATGATAATGCAAGTGATGTGTAACTATATGAAAATGATGTGTTTTTGGAAATGTCTAGTGTACTCAATCCCTTAATGCAAGAGATAACATCATTGTTGCAACTTTGGAAATCCCATAAATACATATGCAAACTAACATGGATGCACTCTATTCTAACCATGCATATCTCGTATACAAAAATTTTCATTCATAACAGTCGATTTTTCATGATTTTTATCATCATTGGGCCTTTAAAATGTTGAAAGTGAATACAAGCATCAATGGTATATTTAGACCATGATGACCTGAGTACTACTTCCATGATGTTTGATAGTGCAAGTTAACACAAGCATGTAATTATAATTAAACTAAGATGACCTAAGTATTGCTTGCATAAACAAACAAGAGTTAACCAGTTTCCTATGCAAATTCAAAATGTCATTAGTGATACTTTGTAGAGCACGTCTCGCAACAATTTGCACAGTAATAATGATCAACTCACAAACAATAGATAGATAAAAATCATAGTCTTTCCTAGCTCCTCTAGTTTGATACATCATCAAGGTGCTCCAAAGATATGATAACAAAAATCCAAGTACAACAATTGAACATTTGTGTTTAACGTGATAAACCCATGATTCAGAAAGAACATCATCCATTTGAAGTTCACTTTTGATTTGATTTGGTTATTTGATGTGTTTTTGTTTGTGTATTTATGTTCAATGTTGAGTCACACTATGATCATTGTTTTGGGTTGTGTTTGTCCATTGGTTCAAGCTCAAATTTTATTGCCCCCAATGAGTTCAGGATTTTTCCCCCAATCTAGAGTGAGACACGATCATGATGCTAGGATATGTACATGGAGCTTTCAAAGGATAGATAGATGGATGGTGAAGGCGAATGGTCAACATGCTCAAATAGATGGAAAAACTAACCTATCACAAATAGTGCCTATTGCTAGGTTTTCACTACTTGCTTTTATTGCACTTTTTCAGATTTTATGATTTTTTTGATCTTTTTTATTTTTAACTTTTTTATATTTTTCTCTTTTTTTTAAATCTTTTTTCTCTTTTTTTAATTTTTCTCAAGATATTTAAGATGGAATTATATGATACGATCTATTGAAGGAACACGACACCCCACAAAAGAGGTAATTCAACTACAGATAAATGATAGATCAAAATGAAAGATTCATTGCAAAACATGTCACACCAATAACATATCTCTTGTCAAAAGATGATAATGGTTGATTGATTAAGATGCCAGGAATGATTGATTCCATAAGGCATGACAATGATAATATTAATGATTTTTGATGATTGATTGAAAAAAGATATGAGGATTGGATAATGTTTTACAACTAGGCTCAAATATGATTTACATGATAAGATTCAAGGTTACAAAGAGACACGATGACTTGGATTTTGATAAGCTAGGAGATATGGAATGGAAGAAAGTTAGGATGAAGATAATGAATGGGATGATCAAGATCAAATAGATAAGATACAAACACAAGGCCCAAGTACTTTCCCCTATTCCTCATCAAGACCAAGGAAAGGAAGAAAGGATGTATTTAGAAAGAATGATGGAATATGGATAAGATGAAAGATATGGATAAGCGTATAGGATAAGATATATGATGTTCAAGGAGATCCTTAACCTTGTCAAGATCAAAGGTGGAAATGTAAGGAATGATAAGATGGACAAAACTTGCCCCCCAATAGGATATGGATGATAGGGAGGTGGAGGAAGGACTTAAGCATAAAGTTTCACAACCAAATATCCCTTTAGTAAACCATAGTAAATGAGAATTAGACTCATAAATGTTGGCCTATTAAAGGTATGATGGAAGAACTAAGGACTTATCCAAAGATTTGGATTAAAGGAGAATAATGGAGGATGAATGTTGGGCAATGGATAGGAGGTTGGAAGGCTTGTTGATGGATAGATGGAAAGGATGACAAGCTCAACATTGGCACACATGTTGAAGGGTGGTGGAGTGATGGAGGAAAATGGATTTAGAAGGTGATAGGTTTTTAGATGGAAAATTGGAGGAAGCTTTTGGATTAGCAAATTTGGATGCCAATTTAGATTTTATTGCTTCTATGAGACTTCTTGGAATCCAAATGACTTTTGCCTTTGATTTTTTCTTTGTGGACCTTTGTGGCCTTTGAGATATTTCTTTTTGCTTTATGGGCCTTTGTGGCCTTGGAAATTTTTCTTTTTGCTTTGATGGGCCTTTGTGGCCTTTTGAAATTTCCTTTTGATTTATGGACCTTTGTGGTCTTTGAAAATTTCCTTTTTTTTGATGGGCCTTTGTGGCTTTTTTTATTTTTCCTTTGATTTTGGATCAAAATTTTTTTATTTTTACACCTCTTTGAGGAGACATGTTGATCCTTTGACACATGTGGATTTTGATATGGAAGATTTTTACATTTGGCACCCAAATTTCTTCCAAGAGCAATGGGAGGGGTGGATTGAGATGAATGGTATGGAGGTATTATGGATGAGTGAGTGTAAGTAGAATTTTGAAAGAGCGTCAAAGATGTGTACCTTTGTTGTTCTTGAGGAATAAGATATGGACCTAGGATAGAGGGAAGGTTTGATGGAATAGGATGAGGACCTAGGATAGATGAAAGGTTTGGTGGATTAGGACGAGGACCTAAGATATATAGAAGGTTTGAAGGACTAAGATACTTAGGAATATAACAAAGTCCATGATAATATGGATTTTGTTGGACAGAAAGGGGTTCCTGGATACCTTGTTCATGAAGGCCTAATCCTTTACCTTTGTAATTCATACTTTGACACATTCATTTACCAATGGGATATGTGTTGTTTGTGAAACAAGATGCAAGTCCATTTTGGGGAGGATATGATATGGATGAAAGGATAGGTGTTGGAAGTAAACCAAAGCGAATGAAGGTGGAGGATCCCAATTTGTAGGTGTGGGGTTCATGGATAGCTTGTATAGGTTTGAAAGTCTCTTGACATGGGGATGATGGGGTACTTTGATCTTGACTTGGAAAAGGATCATGAGGTGTAAGAGATGGAGTAGCTTGCTCTTTATTAGGTGTGGAATCATCATGTAGTGGTGTGAAAGGCATATCTTGATCTTGGGAAGGATGAACATCCTCATGAAATGAAAGGATATCCTCAGATGGAATCATATCTTGATCTTGATGAGGAAGGGAATCATGAGATTTTGTAGAAATAATATCTTGATCAACAGGTGATAGGACGCCATTAGATAGGATGGAAGAACTATCATGCTCCTGGGAAGCAATGGAATCTTGAGATGGTGTGGATTCATCAGATGGAGTGGAAGGAGGACTTGGAAGGATACTTTTCTCTTGAGATGGAAGGGAATCCTTGTGGATGAAAAGTTAAAGGAGGGGGTCATCATAAAATTATTGAGAGATGGGATCTTGGTCAAATATTGGAAGAACTTGTGGAATTTTGGTATCGTCATATGAAGTGGAAAGAATTCTTTCATCTTGATGTGTGAGGGAGTCTCTGATAGCATGGTTTGGGCTAAGAGATTGACATGAATCATTGAATATATAAGATATGATAGAAGAAGGTGGTTGGATGGAATCGTTGAATTGAGTGAAAAAATCATGAGGTATATTTTGGCTTATGGGAGTTGAAGATAGATGCATGACATGGTAAGATTGTTCAATATCATTGGTGTTTGAAGACTTTGATTTGGGTTTCTCTTTTAACATTTTCAAGAATTCAAAGAAATTGAATTTGGATGATGTGGTTGTTGGTGGAGAAGGTGTCATGTCCAATTTTCTATTAGAGGAATAAGAACAAATGTCTAGAAGCAAATATCTCTCTATGGTTGTTTCCCTTTTCATATCCCAATTTTTTTGTTGAAGGTTTTTCATTTGATGACCTAAAGCATTCAATTGATCCTCATCTATTTTAGCCATGGTGATTTGAGTTTCAATGTTGGGAGTTCCAAGATTTGACTCTTCAATGTTTTCATTTTCAAGTCCTTTTTCCTTGAGTTCTCATTTTTGCAACCTTGTTTGAATGGGCATAAAAGTGTTATAGTTTTGACTAAACTTTGATCTTCAATTTGGGAGCGTCAAGGGTTTACCCAAGTTCAAATAGAATGAAAAATTATATTGACATGAACTAGGGTGAATCTAATTATGTAAGCTTTGTTTCGTGATGAAAGGATGATAGATCCTGATGAGGAAACTAAGCTTGAAAATTAGAGAAGTTTTGAATGATTTTGGGCACTTTAGGATGTTAGATCTTGGTATAGCTAGACATGTTCACTTGTTAGACCTATTTGGAAAGTTTAGATTGCTGGTGAAACTGAGGAATGACTGAACACTACTAAGGATTCTTAGAATGAGACTAACTGTCAGACAAGAGATGAAATTAGGTCATTATTTTGTGGAATGCAAAATGAGCCAAAATAGAGACAAAAAGTGCCAAAGAAAGGGAAAAAAGCACCAAAGAAAGTGCAAAAAGTGCTAGAGAAAGTGCAAAAAGTGCCAAAGAAAGTACAAAAAGTGCAAGAAGTGCCATAGAAAGTGCAAGAAGCACCACAAAAAGTACAAAAAGCACCATATAAAGCGCAAAAAGCGCGAGAACTTGCAAGATGCGCTACATGACTTGCAAGATGTGCCAGAAAGTTTTACAAGGCTCTATAAATAGGTTTTGACTCTGGTAACTTGGACAATATGCATGAATATAGGTGCAAGATGTGGCATAAGGCAACCAATATGTGCTAGAAGGTCTACAAGATGTGCCAAACTAGAAGAATAATACTGTTTCTTGGAAGTTTGTTTGATTCTTCAGATTTTCCAGTTGGAGACTTGGTTGTTTCAATGAATGTAATTTTGAATTAGGGTTTTCACTTTTGACATGTGATGTTTTGTTTGAATTTTTTTTTGAAAACACTTTGATAAAGATACATCATGCAATGTACAATCCTAAGGTTGTGAAAAATTGTATTCTTTTGGATTCCACGCAGGTTTTACCCCAACCACACTTATTCTTAGCAGATGATTAGATGCTTGACCCCACTGGCTCCCCTCCACGACACTCACTTCTATGGGGCAGCCAAGCATCAATACCCATGAATAGCCCATGGTATATTTCTCATCTCTACTAAAAACTATGAGAATGTGGATGCCTTCACAATGATTGTTGCTGCACCAAAGAATAGATAAAGGTTTTTGGCCAAACTATAACAAGGGTTGTAGTATGAACATTTCATTCGTGGAGGATAATCCATGCAACAAGAGACCATTGCTGCCCTTTGTTAGAACTATAAAATTTTGAAAATTTTATGGCTGTCTATACCCATAAGTTTCCTAAGAAACCCATACCATAAGTACAAGAATCTGCTCTGCATAACATATTTTCCCACGTTTTAGTTTGTTTTCATCATTTGGTCCTATAGAATTCACCTGGCCTTGAGCATTTGAATGTATAAATCATATCAGCATGAGAAGATGTGGGTCTCCCTGATCCATAAAGCATTTTATACTAACATATATCTTTTTTCAGAATATCGACAAGAGGTCCAGAATGTTATACTGACAAGATCTCAATTGAAAACATACATCAGGAAGATGCAATTCATAGTCTCAGCGACCAAAGGATCCTATCAGCAAGACAACAGTCATTGGGGTGATTCATATCAAGCACATATGTGTCTTGCCAATTGAAGCACAAAGAGGTATGTCACCCAGACTTGAGTCGTCGAAGTGAAGTCTCGTAGCATTCATTCAGTCTTGCTGAAAAAACAAAGGAAGATTCTATCGGGATGAAGTCAAGGAGTCTTTTTGACACCCTATGTCACACTGATAGGATTGCATTTGGTGATATGTAATGATCATCGGCAAAACAAACTTCACCAGAGAGAGTTAAGGAAGGTCATACCGAATGTAGTTCAATTGGTAGGAAAACCATTATCTCTCGGCGATCAAAATTGATGAAGGAGATACTTTGGCAAGACACGAGTAGTCTGAGGGATGTTTGCTCAGCTCACAAAGTCACAACATGTTTGCATCAGTGAGAGTTGTAGCGACACTTAAGACCGAAGAAATAATTTTCAAAGAGACTCAGAACATCAACGAAACTACAAGATGTCTTAGCGGGTGTCTGATGAACGTTGGTAAAAGCTCAAACAAATAGATCACTTGAGATTTGAATACGAAAGGACATTTCCTTTCATGCTATTGATGTATAAATACCCATTTTTGACATCGAATAAAGGATGATAGAAAATAGCAAAATAAAAAATACAATAGGATACAAAATGTTTTACAATTTTGAGATTATGATGCATGTATGAAGCAATGGAGATATCAATGGAATTTATTTGATTTGGTGGCGTATTTCTAGTATCAGTTGTTTGTTGTGTTAATTGAAAGTATTGTTGTAGTTGTCTCCAAGGTTGTCATTTCTTAATTATTTAAATTGAAATATCAAGGAAATTTTTTAATTTATTAAAGCACACTTGCTGCTTTTGTGTGGTTCAATTAAATGGTTCCTGCAAGACAAGACTAAATCCTTTTGATTAATCACAGTAATTTGGAAAAGGACATTTGGATCATTAAGAGGAACTTGGTAATCATATTCTTGCATGTTTATACAAGTTATAAACTTAAATTTATATGCCAAACAATTAGAGTATCTACCATAAATAAGTTACTTATTTCTAAAAATCTTTCATTTGACTCCGCACACCCAATAAGGCACTAGTCTCTATCACTCCACCATTTAGTTTTATTCACTTTACATATGAACATATTAGATTTTATTCTTGATATTTCTTATATAATTCATACCAGAATAAACTCATTTATCCACTCCCATTTTCCATTGTGGGTAAATAATTTTAAGAAATAAACAAATTCAAGTCTACTTTATTGACACAGGTACACCTGCCTAGGTCTGGCAGCACCTGGAGAGTAGAAGGTTCAAATCATTTGGCCTTGTTTGTTACCTTGAAATGTTGTGAGAGCTTGACAACCTTTCCTGGTTCAAACCTGCATTTTTGAGAGCTAACAAATTGGCAACTCTGTTGGGGAAATTATTTCAAAATATCCGATTGAAGACCATCATATAGAGTCATTGAAGAAAGGTTCATAATTTGAGAAGTTCTAGAAAAAGTGATTCTATTGGGGATAAAATCAAGAATAATTGCATTTTTCTCACTTTTAACAAAGTGAGTGGCAACTCTGACAAAGAACATTACATCTATTCAACATGAATGGTAGAAGATCCCAACACAAAGGAGGTCCTACTGGAAAAAGTAAGTGGACACATAAGGATGATAAGGGTAAGAAGGTAGTTGATGACATGTGCATAAAAAACAAAGACAAAGCATCAAGACCACATTGTGAGACATATGATCGTTATGATACATGGAGAGATAGTTCAAGTGGAGAACCTTGTACTCATGAAGAAAAAATAAATCCTTTTTATAATCCTCAAAAACAGGTGGATTTTGATGCTAAGCTCAAAGCTAAAGGAATCAAGTATCAATAGGAAAATGATCAAAGAATGGAGGGTAACCAAAATGAGCCCATTGATAATGTAACCCCTCAAGAAAATTTTGAGTTCTTGACTAACAAAGAATTAGATGTACAGTTGGAATTTCATAAACAAGAAGTAGAAAGAGAAAAAACACAACTAGAACAATAGAGGCTCCAAAAGATAAAGGAAATCCAGGACATGAAATTGTAGGAAGCCCAAATTAAGGCTCAGACAACTAGTCCTTCAAAGTATGTACAACCTCATAAGTAAGGAAACAATTATGCAGGGCATTCAAATCAACTAAAGGCTCCTCAAAATCAGATTGGAAATCGATACAAGTTGCCAAACCATCGACCATATACCGCATCACAACATACAAATGCGCAACCACCTCACAATTAGCAATATGTGCCATATCTTCATACATAATACAATAATCTAGTGTACCAGTATCAACACTTGCATAACCCTCTCCCTCAGCAATACACAACAATGATTAGACAGTTTGATTTTATAGGGTTTCAATTAAACCCTTACCCTATGGATAACAGTTGGAGGATTCTTGTTCCTAAATTTACAAGGAGTATTGCAATTATTGCTGAAGATAATTTGAGGAATTTTAATGCTTTTGTCCAAGATTTGGATACAGCGTATGAAGATTTACATATGAGGTTGTTTATGATGTCACTCACTGAAGAAGCTAGGGATTGGTTCAATAGCCTGCCAACAACTTCTGTTGATTCTATCCAAGAATTTCAGTATCAATTTCTTGAATAGTATGGGAATCTATGTGCACCAGATGCTACTTTTCATGAATTAGTACAGATTCAAAAAAATCAAAATGAGTCAATTTATGATTTTAATCAGAGATTCAACAAATTGTAGAATAAGATACCACCTGGGTCAAAGTTGCCAAACTCTGCAGCATTGAGTATTTATTTGAATGCATTTGATCCAAAAATAAGGTATGAACTAAGAAATAGGTTTCCAAGAGATTTAGCTGAAGCCCAAAGGATAACACTAACCATTGAAAACAATAGGAAAGTTGTTGGGATGATTAATAGGAGAGATAATCCTAGGGTTCCTTAGCAAGTTAATAATATTAGTACAAACAGGAGAACACGTATAGAAATGAGAGGCCTAGGTTACATGACATGCCTTACAATACAAATTGGAAGGATGGAAAACCTGTAATAGATAGACCTGAGAACAAAGAAACACCTGATCCATTAAGGAAGAAGGGAGCGTATATGGTCAATAATAATCTTTGGTGTGAAGGTTGTAATGGGCCACATTCCCCAGACCACTATGTTGTAGCCCAAGAAATACAAGAAGAAGGAATGTTAGTAGGTAACAGTGGAGAGGATCACATAGTGTATTTGACCTCAAATAATTTTCACCCCGCTGAGGAGAAATATTCATCTTTAAAAGATGAAGGTTGTGAGTACGATGTTTCAAATCAAAGGTGCAATGTCCACATGGCTGAACAACAAGTTTTTTTTTTATTACGAAGAAAGTCATGTAGAACAACACTCTGTTGAGGTGCCTACTCAATGCTATATAAGGAGACCCATTGAAGAAGAAATAAAGAGGTTAACCATTGTTGTAGTTGAGCAAGAAAAGAGTAAGTATTGGTTAAGAAATAGGATAGTGAATGAAAAGGAAGGTGTTCCCAAGGGAATATTTATGAAAGATAGAGAATTAACACTAGGAGTTTTGAAGAAAGCAAAAAATAAGCAACATGATAAACAAAAGCTTGTCCAAAAGGAGGAGAACAAAGAGTTATACAAAGAAAAGCAGAAGCCTGTCCAAAAGGAGGAAAACAAAGGAGAAACATTTGAGCAAAATAAAATGACTAAGGCAGAGGGTTCTTCTTTTGATTTCTCTCAGGCAATATCTTAGGTAAAAATGTATGTCCCACTACTCGAGATGATGAGAATTAAGGAGTATAAGGATAGTGCAATTCAATTGATATCAAATGGAAATGAGAAAGGTATAGGTTCTAAAAATCAGATGGCCACTAAAATGGTTAATAAGCAAGAGAAGGTGATTGTCCCAGAAGTGTGTTTAAATGATGTACTGGTAAATTCCCCACAGGTTGATCCTTTTTTCACCACGCTACTTATAAACAACAAACTATTGAGGAATTGCATGATAGAATCTGGTGCGGCTATCAATATCATGCCAATTGGAGTTATGAAATAGCTTGGCATGTGGGTGGATACTAATGGAGGGAAGTACTATGCAATGGATAGCAGGCCTATCCCAATAGTAGGTGTTATGAAATATGTTGAAGTCAAACTAGCTGCTTATCCTCAGGTGGCCTACAATATAGATATAATTGTAATTGATACCCCTCCTTAGTTTGGGATGCTTCTATCAAGACAATGGACAATAGCGGTTGGGGGAAATGTCCAATTTGATTTATCTTATGCAACAATTCCAATGAATGGACAAGAAGTTAAGTTGTATAGGGAACTAAGGATGAACCAAATTGTAGAGTGTGTACCTCAAGATCAAGTCAATTACTTTTGTGATGTGGATCTTGGGAATTTCAAGATAGAACCAGCTCAGCTAGACTTAGTCAATGTTGATCCAATTGATAAACATGTTGCAAAAAACTGCTATGGTGTGTGGAAAATGTACTTTGATGGAGCATGTAGCCAAGAAGGTAACATAGTAGGAATAGTATTTGTTTCACCTTAAGGAGTTACATTTAAATATTCAGTTTTTTCTAGCATTTGAATGTACAAACAACATGGCAAAATATGAAGCTTTATTAACAGGTTTGAATATGGTTGTAAAACATAAGATCAAGCTGCTAGTTGTTCTAGGGGATTCTAAAATTGTTGTTTGTCAAGTTAAATCAAAATATGCAGCAAAACACAAGAGGTTGAAGCAATATAGGAATGTTGTATGGGACACAATTGAGTTTTTTTATGCTTTCTCCATTGAGTGGATTGATAGGTTGAAAAACATAATGGCAGACTTTTTAGCCAATGTAGCGCAAAGAAGAGATGACATCACATTGGCTAGTGTGTCTCAAATTGAGTTCAAAACAAGACTCGCTATGTCTGACGATATATATAGTTGGCAGGTTTTTAATGATGATGCTGACCTCCTAAAATTTCTTCACTGTATAGATCAATATGAAGCTCAAGAAATTGATTTCAATGATTTTGTAGAAGAAGCAGATGGAAAGCAGACAGTATTCAGGAAGGAGGTCTTACAACTTAGAACTAATAAGCTTCCCAGAGGGCTAGTAGCATTGGAAAGGGTATATGATGGAAATGATCGGTCCCTCATGAAATAGACACCAGTCAGGAGGGAGGATATTGAAGAGGTCAATTTAGGGATTGAGTTGGCACCAAAAAAATATATATTGGGAAGAAAATAAGCCTGACAATTCGAAGAATGTTGATTGCATTATTGAGAAAATATAAACATGTGTTTGCATGGTCTTGTGAAGATCTCAATGCATATAGGGAAGATTTGTTTCAACACGAAATCTCATTGAAACTAGACGCAAAGCCATTTAGGCAGAGGCAAAGACCTATTAAAATAACATTGGAACCAAAAATGCAGGAGGAATTGACAAAGCTTAGAGATGGGGATATCATCAAACCAATCAGGCATTCAACATGGGTTTCAAACCTGGTTCCTGTGAGGAAGAAGAACGGGGATATCAGATTATGTGTGGACTTCAGAAATCTAAATATGGCATCCCTTAAGGGTAATTACCCTTTACCTAATATGGAAGTTGTACTACATAAAGTAACAGGGTGCGAGCTATTGTCTATGATGGATGGGTTCTCTGGTTACAATTAGGTCAAAGTCAAAGAATCTGAGCAGTACAAAACAAATTTTACAACCCCATGGGGAACATATGTTTATGTGAGAATGCCAGTAGGTCTCACAAATGCAGGAGCAACCTTTCAAAGATCTATGGACGTAGCATTTGCAGACTTGATTAATGCTATAATGGTAGTATATCAGGATGAACTTATTGCTTATTCAAAAAGGGCTGAAGATCATGTAGAACATCTGGAAAAAATATTTATTAAAGCTTTGGAGTATAGTATTAGTCTGAAGCCTAAAAATGTCATTTTGTAGTCACACAGGGAAAAATCTTAGAACATATTGTGTCAAAGGAGGGAATTAGAATAAATCCTGAGAGGGTTGAGGCCATAGATAAAATCCCTATTCCTAAAACTGTTAAGGCCATCCAATCATTTTTTGGACAGATCAACTTTGTTAGGATGTTTGTGTCTAATTTTGTTGAAATTGTTAATCCCATATCAAAAATGTTAAGGAAGGGACAAAAAATAGATTGGACTACTGAAGCACTAGAAGCTTTTAAAAAGGCCATCAAAGAATCCCCTGTCCTTAAATCTCCAGATTTTGCAAAACCCTTTCAAATATTTTCATTTGCTTCAATGCACACTATAGCTATTGTTATGTTATAGAAGAACGAGGAAGGTCATCAACAACTTGTGTCTTTTTTCAGAAAGTCATTGCAAGGGTCATAATTGAAATATGATATAATGGAAAAACAAGCGTTTGCATTGGTGAAAGCGACAATGGCTTTTAGACTGTATCTTGTTGGAGCTAAAGTGATTGATTATGTCCCTCATACAACTGTTAAAGATATCTTGACACAATCAAAAGTGACAGGAAAGAGATGTAGGTGGATTAATAAAATTCAAGAATTTGATATGGAAATACAAATCACCAAATTAGTAAGAGGTCGGGGCTTGGCCAAGTTAATGGATGAAACAAATATTGAAGCAAATCAAATTTGTAATGTAGAAGATGAAGGAAATACAATTGCGAGCATTGAGCATACTTCTTGGTATACATACATCATGTATTACCTTAGATACATGAAGTACCCTTTAGGATTAAGTGATAATCAAAGAAGAACTCTGAAGCTACAGGCATCAAAATATGTGTTCATGGAAAGTGATTTGTTTTGGAAAAACAGGGACGGGATGTTGTTGCTATGTCTAGATGAGTCACAAGCCAAGCATGTTTTAAGAGAGATGCATGAATGGGTTTGTGGAGGCCATTATTTTGCAAAGATAACTGCACATAAGATTCTCAGGGCAAGTTATTACTGGCCAAAATTATTTAATGATTATTTTTCATATGTAAGAAGATGTGAAGCATGTCAAAAGTTCTCAGGGAAAATGAAGTATCAGGGAGCTTTACCGCTCAGACCTTTGCAAGTTGAAGCCCCTTTTCATCAGTGAGGAATTAATTTTATTAGGGAGATACAAGAGAAATCAAGTGGAGGACATAAGTGGATACTGGTAGCTACTGATTACTTCACCAAATGGTTAGAGGCAATTCCAACCAAGCAAGCAACCAATAAAGTTGTGATTAATTTTTTAATGGATAACATTATTACCAAATTCGGTACACCATTAAGATTGATTACAGATAATGGGATGTGTTTTAGATCTGATGAGTTCAAATATTTTTTCAGTATGCATGGTATCATTGTTTCTTATGGAGCTCCTTACCATTCACAAGCTAATGGTCAGGCAGAGTCCAGCAACAAGAGTCTTCTAAAAATCATAAGGAGAATGCTATGTGGGAATAAAAAGGCTTGGGATTCAAAATTGAAGATGGTTGTATGGGATGATAGGATAACTATGAAAAAGGAAATTGGAAAATCCCCATTTGAATTGGTATATGGAGCACAAGGTAGGATGCCTTTACAAAATTTGTTACCAGTTTAAAAATTTATCCTTCAGGAAGATATAGATATTCCAGAACCAATGGAGGAAATAATGGAGTAGTTGGCAGAGCTTCATGAGATAAGAAGAGCAACTTAAAACCAAAATGTGAAATTGCAGGCAAAAATGAAGTATTTATTTGATAGAAGAGCAAAAAATAGAAAATTTGAAGAAAATGATTTGGTGCTAATGTGAAATGCAAGATGTCAGGAAAAGGGAAAACATGGGAAATTTGAAGCTTTGTGGCTGGGACCCTTTGTTTTTGTTGGTAAGAAAGGGAAGATTCATATTACTTACGAAACATGACTGGTGAAGAATAGGAGTTGCCTGTACATGGGAAATTTTTGAAGCACTTTTTCTCTTAAAAAGGGAATATAGAGGATTAAGGGTTTCAAGTGCATGGACAACTCTTGACAATCCTCTCAATTTTTTTTTCCATGCACAGTAGTTTAGGAAATAAAAAGGAACATGAATTGCCAGTACATAGACAATCCTGAAATTCATTATTTTAAAATAAGATTTTTCCGTGTATAGTAGTATATGATCATGTTCATTACCACTTCCTTTCATTCCATCCTTCTCACTTATCCATGTCCTTGAAAGTCTGGTCTGCTCATCTAGAGATCTAGATCCTTGCAATGATCTCACAATCATTCGTCCCCAAACGGATCCACTGTTAGAATTGTAAAATTTTGAAAATTTTATGGTTGTCTGTACCCATAAGTTTCCTAAGAATCCCATACCATAAGTACAAGAATCTTCTTTGCATAACATATTTTCCCATGTTTTAGTTTGTTCTCATCATTTGGTCCTAGAGAATTCACCTGGCCCTGAGCATTTGAATGTATAAATCATATCGGCATGAGAAGATGCGGGTCTTCCGAATCCATAAAGCATTTTATACTAACGCATATCTTTTTTTAGAATATCAGCAAGAGGTCTGGAATGTTATACCAACAAGATCTCAATTGAAAATATACATCGAGAAGATGCAATTCAGTCTTAGCAACTAGAGGATCCTATCAGCAAGACAACAGTCATCAGGGTGAGTCATATTGAGCACATATGTGTCTTGCCGATTAAAGCACAAAGAGGTATGTTGCCCATACTTGAGCCATTAGAGTGAAGTCTCGTAGCATTCATCCGGTCTTGCCGAAAAAACAAAGGAAGATTCTATCAGGATGAAGTTAAGGAGTCTTGCTGACCCCCTATGTCACACTGATAGGATTGCATTTGGCGATATGTAATGATCATCGGCGAGACAAAATTCATTAGAGAGAGTTAAGGAAGGTCATATCAAATGTAGTTCGATCGACAGAAAAACCATTATGTCTCGGTGATCAGAATTGATGAAGAGATACTTCGGCAAGACATGAGTAGTCTGAGGGATGTTTGCTCGACTCACGAAGTCACAACAACATGTTTGCATTGGTGAGAGTTGTAGCGACACCTAAGACCGAATAAATAATTGTCAGAGAGACTTAGAACATTGGCGAAACTACAGGATGTCTTCGTGAGTGTCTGATGAACGTTGGTAAAAGCTCAAACAAATGAATCACTCAGGAATTGAATATGAAAGGACGTGTCCTTTCATGCTATTAATGTATAAATACCCATTTTTGACAACGAATAAAGGATGATGGCAGATAACAAAATAAAAAATACAGTAGGATACAAAATGTTTTACAATTTTGAGACTATGATGCATGTATGAAACAATGGAGATATCAATGGAAGTTATTTGATTTGGTGGCATATTTTTATTATCAGTTGTTTTTTGTGTTAATTGAAAGTATTGTTGTAGTTGTCTCCAAGGTTGTCATTTCTTGATTATTTAAATTGAAATATCAAGGATATTTTTTAATTTATCATAGCACACTTGTTGCTTTTGTGTGGTTCAATTAACTAGTTCCTGCAAGACAAGATTAATTCCTTTTGATTAATCACAGTAATTTGAAAAAGGAAATTTTGATCATTAAGAAGAACTTGGTAATCATATTCTTGCATGTTTATACAAGTTATAAACTTAAATTTATATGCCAAACAATTAGAGTATCTACCAGAAAGAAGTTACTTATTTTAGATCTTTCATTTGACTCTGCACACCCAATAAGACAGTAGTCTCTGTCACTCCACCATTTAGTTTTATTCATTTTACATTTGAACATATTAGATTTTAGCCTTGATATTGCTTATACAATTCATACCAGAATAAACTCATTTATCCACTCCCATTTTCCATTGTGGGTAAATAATTTTAAGAAATAAACAAAGTCAAGTCTGATTTATTCACATAGGTATACCTGCCTAGATCTGGTAGCACCTAAAGAGTAGAAGGTTTAAATCATTTGGCCTTGTCTATTACTTTGAAATGTTGTGAGAGCTTGGTAACCTTTTGTGGTTCAAATCTTCATTTTTGAGAGCTAACACCCTTCTCATCGGAACTATCCTCGTGATACTTGCCTTTGTTCAAGTACCCACATTTATATCTCGGTTGGAAGTTGCTTGGATTTAGCATGTTATCGGTTGGGTCATTCCCTTGGGTGATTAATTTTTCTGACAAGGAAGGTCCTCTAAGATAAACAAAATCAAGCAAGTATACCTGTAGTTCGATCAATCTTTGTTTTGGGTAAACAAAGAGAGAACACACACGATATACTCAACTCACACTCGCACACAAAAAGTGAATGGGTTTGGATTTTTGGTCACCCAGTTAAGGGGAGAGCATATGCATACCATCCATCAAACACCAAAGACATGGTGTTCATTAACCTTTTAATTAAGCTATGTTCCTAACTTAACCAAAAGGAAACAATTATATCACTTCCAACCCCTGCAATATGTTAGTAGTTTGATAAGATTGTCTTTGATCGGAGTATTTAGTACAATGGATATGAAATGATTTTTCTTTCACTTCAATGCTCCATGTTCCTCTTAAAACCTACAATAAATGGTCAAAATATTAGATGAGATCAATAAATAAGAAGACATGACGATTAGATGAATGATTAAGCATAAAAACCCTAAAACTTAGACCAAGTTACAATGTGATTTGAATTTAGGTGTAAAATTAAAAATTTTAACTCCATGAAAATTGAGAAAAACCTACACCATTGCATATATTATTAAATTCTACCCCATTTCAAAAAAAAAATCTCTAGAAAAGACCTTTGTATGACCAAGATACGACCATTTTAATATTAGACAAAATGCGCCAGAACAGAGACAATAAGCGCCATAGAAAGTGAAAAAATTGCCACAAAAGTGCAAAAAGTGCCAGAGAAAGTGAAAAAAGTGTTGGAACTCAAAAACCATGTTTTGGATCCTGGTGAGCTTTTTTGGAAACTTGCAAGACGTGCCACAAAAAGTGCAAGAATCGCCAGAACAGGTGCGAGAAGCGCCACATAAAGTGCAAGAAGCGCCAAAATAGGTGCAAGAAGTGCCAAAACGGGTGCAAGATGCACTAGAAGTCTCACGTTCGAACCTATGAACATAAATTTTCTAGAATATTAAAAAAAAATGGGGCAAGGCCCCACGGTAGATGCCATTTTGTGTGTGTGAAATGTGTAAAGTTAGTATCAACACAAACCTTAATGAAACGAATTATATCAAAGATTCAAAGCAAACAAATTACTCTAATTTGCAACAAAATAAATCTTTTGAGAACGTCTCCTTGTCCTCTATTCTTAATGATTCTTTAACCTTTTGGTCCTAATATTTTTGTGCACAAAGGCTATTAGAATGACACTTAAGAAACAAGATTAACATTCAACATGCAAGCCAACTAAGTTCCTACATGCAACTATACGATGGAAAAGATAATGGATTATATGAGGGATGGATGATGGTGATTATGATGAATGGGCAAATGAGGGTGGATACTATGGTAGTGATCTATATGATTCTACATATGCTCAAATGCAAACTATGGAAAACTAAAATGATACTCCATATGCTTAAATGCTAACTATGAAAATGCCAATCTAAAATGCAACTATGATGCATAGGATAAAATGCAACTATGAAGCAAAATGTTAGTCTAAGATTTAACTATGATGCAAAACATGATATAAAATATAACTATAAGACTCCATAATGCTCCCAAGCTCAAATGATATTCCTGCATGATAACTTTATTCAAAAGTGGATGCAAAATACAATGCCAAAGGGTTGTATTTATAACCTTTTCCAAGCATATAGTGAGGTGCCAATAATTGACGGTCCAAATTCGAACAAGAAGAATGGATGGTGGAGATGGAGAGAATGAAGATGTCCCCTTGACCAAAGATAACATTCCATATGGATGGAAGAATCTCTTGGCCAATGGGAAACATGCCATTTGGATGGAAGACTCAAGTGTGGGAAGAAAAGACCATGTGCTTTTTGAAATTGGTGGAAGTGTGTGAGGAATGATCCATGTGCTTTTTAAAATGAGTTGAAGATAATTCTAATTAAAAATTAGAGTTATTTAATTTCATTTGACCTTGGTGAGGTGGCACAAAAAGTTGCAGACATGTGCTCAAATTCCTAATCGAGATTAGTGAAGATTAATTAAATAAAACAATCTTATGGAATTTTGCTTATTTAATTAATTTAGAAGAATATGTTTCTGATTTGGAGTATTTAGAAAATGAACAATATAAATAAATTGAGAGTTTATTTATATGTAGTCAAAATATTAATTAAATAGCTAGTATTTAATTAATTAAAGGTGATGACCAATTTTAGGTTTATACAATTAGTATGCAATTTGTGCAAGATATGAGATGAGCGTAAAAGGATTCAACTAAGGCTCGTGTTCTAGGTCAAGTCAGTAATTCAGATAAGGAGACTATTCCATAGCAACAATTAGAGACCAATAGTTGAGAGTGAATATTTATCCAAAGAACATGAAGAGCAAGCATCAAAGTGAACCATTCATCAAACTGAACATGGCCACTACATTATAACAAAATAACACTCTCAACAAGACAAGATGGCCAGGAGATGAGCAAAATTGGAAGCAGCGCAAAACAACGAAACATCACAATAAAGGAAACCTAAACTAACCTATATACAAGTATTTACAGAGGCTTAGCTTGAAAGAGCTCGGGTGAGGAAATAATGCTTGAGGTGTTTCCCATTGATAGGCAATGGGACATATTTACCAGTTAATGTCTCGAGTCAGAAAGTGTTATCTCCTAAGATTTCATAAATTTGAAAGGGGCCAAGCTAGAGCTTTTCAAATTTGTCATGTACCCCTTTATTTTCATGGGACTTGTCCCAACATAGGACTGGATCAACAATTCTAAAGGCCTTAACTTTGGCTCGTCGGTCGAACCATCTTTTGACCATGCCCTAATGTTTGGCAAAATTTTCAATGGCTAGCTTCTTCTAGGTGGACCAACTACTCTTTAAAAAATCTCTTTGTAGAAGGTGTTATAAATGATAGGGATCTTGAGGTGGACAGGAAACAAAAGCTCTAAGTTGTAAACGAGGTGGAATGGAGAATCACCCAAGGAATCCTTGCGGTGTGTACGATCTACCCAAAGGGAAAAATGAAGCTATGTATGCAGGTCTTTAGGATTCCTATCGAGCAATTTTTTTATCACAATGATTAGGTTTTTATTTATGGATTTCGCTAGGCCATTACCCTGGGGATAGTAATTGAATGAAAACTTGAGGGAAATTCCATAATCAAAGGCCCAACTGGTGAATTGGAGTGAAGAGAAGGCGGGGCCATTGTCACATATAAGAGCATACGAGCAATCGAAATGATTCAAAATGAAACTTTTGAGAAAATTAGTAACTACCTTTGTGGTACATTGATAATTGTCCATATAGTACAATAATCAAAGTTGATTAGAATGTACGTGAGTGGTGGGCAAGATCGATGAAGTTGAGACCTTGCTCTTACCTCCAAGACTAGTTACACGGGATAGTAGCGTTGCGTTCTCTGGTTGCGACAGTCTGGCATACGTGGCAAGTGCGAACATGGCTATGTGCATCCTTGAAGACAGTCGGTCAATAGTATCCCACTCATAGGATTTGATGAGCAATGGAAGGACCAGATCCATGACCAGTACCAAACTTATCATGAAATTTTGTTAACACTCACGCTACTTCTTTCCCAAGGCATCTGAGGTAGATCTCTTCATGATTCCTCGATAAAGTATAGACCCCACAACATGTAGCTACTACTTTTAACTCAAAGAGCATGATTTTGAACTCCTTGCAGATTGGTTGGGCACTTGTTATGCAACAAATAGTAGATGATATTGTCATACCACTCTCTCAGAGAGACATCTTCAAGTTGATATTGTTGAACCGTGAGTTCAACTCCTGCTTTAGCCACTATTTCAACTATTGTACAGGTGAGGGCCTACCTTCTTACCAATTTCATTGGCTGAATCTCCATGTCATATTCCTAGAGTAGGGTTACCCACTTTGCTCTTCTTTCCCCTAACTCATTCTGCATTAGCATAGTTTTCACTGTCAGATCAGGTACAATGGAAAAAACCTTATTATGTAGGATGTAGTGTCTAAACTTTTGGACTCCCCTAACTAGAGCATATGCTTGCTTTTCTACATTGTGATACCTTAATTCAACATCTTTTAATGGAGCATTCATGAAAGCAATTGGGTGCTCATTCCCCTCATCATCTTTTTGAGTCAATATGCTGGCACATGAATGGTCTGAAGCGAACGAGTAAATATAGAATGACTTCAAGTAATCAAGACTGACTAACATAGGTGCTTCAACAATTGCTTTCTTGATTTCCTCAAAGGCCTGCTTTTCCTCCGGAGTCCACTCAAATTTGGCATCTTGCTTTAGGATGGCATTGAGTGGCTTAACTATTTTAGCAAAGTCCGTAATAAATTTTCTGACAAAGTTTATCTTTCCAAACAAAGATTTCAGCTGTTTCTTGTTGCCTAGTAGTTGAATATTCATTATTACTTGAATATGCTTGGGGTCTATTGAGATCCCTTTCTTTGAAATAACATGCCCAAGTTGCTGGCCTTTTATAACTTTGAAGATGCACTTCTTTGGATTAAGGGATATCCCAAATTCTCTGCACTTCTGGAAGACTTTACATCGATCAGAGACATGGTTACCCCTCTTCTTGGAAAAAATTGTGAGATCGTTCATGTAGATGATAATGCACTTTCCGATCAGATCTTTGAAGGCTATGTCCATTGCATGCTGGAAAGTGGCACCAACATTGATGAGTTTGAATGACAACCTTCTGTATGCAAGGGTTCCCCACTTGGTGGTGAACGTTATCTTGTGCCTATCCTTGTATTGCACCATTACCTGGTTATACCCAGAATATCCATCTAAGAAAGACATCATCTAACCATTGACAATCTGCAGCACCTCATCCAATGAAGGCATTGGGTAGTTGTCTTTCTCCGAAGCTCTGTTCGAATTGTAAAAGTCCACACACAATCTAATTTCTCCATTCTTTTTTTAACTGGGACCAAGTTGGCCACTCATGTGGAGTGCCTAACTAGAAATATGATTCTAGTTGAAAGCAGCTTTTGCACTTCCTTATAAATGATAGGCTCCAACAATGCATTAATAGGACGTCATTTTCAAAATGATTGTACGTCCGGATTGAGAGGAATAGTATGCGTGATGATCGAGGTATCATATGTCTTTAGATCCTCATAGCTCCAAGCAACTACATCATGATACTTCTACAAAGCATCAATGACTCCTTTCTTCTCTCATGACGTGCACACTTTATCAATGAATACATTTTTAACCTCCTCGATTGTCTCGAGGTTGTGAATGTCACACTAATTTTTAATAAAATCCTTCTTCGCCTGCTGATCATGGTCTCAGATCTGATCTAAGTCAAATATTTGTTCAAGCTGGACCATGCCTCTGAGAATAATATTAGTCTTGAGATTGATGACCCCTTCTATATCTAATTTAGCCTCTTCGGGCTCAGCCTCGTCAATTATCTAAGTTGCAAACATATCAAAACTAGTGATGAAATCCAAGATGTGCTTGTCATTGTTGAACACTTGGAAATTGGTAACATTGTCTAGTAAAGAGAAAGTGGATGTAAGCTCGATAGTAAACCTTTTAAGGCTAGACAATGACAATGGCTGAAGGTTACTGGCTTCTTGAGCTAAGGAATTAGTAGTATGGTTTTGGGAGTGAGGGATCAATTGAATATTAAAGGAATCTAGGCATTCTACTAGGTCCCAAACTCTATGCCTACAGTTTCCTAGTCTTCTATCGTGGCAATAATACAATTTCCTGACTTGTTTCACCACTATCTCTGAGTCACTGAAGACTTAAAACATTTTAACTTTCTTCCATAGGGCCATTATGAGACCATGGACAAGTGCTTCGTACTTTGCTACATTATTTGTACAACAAAATGGATCCTATGAACAACAAAGTAAGTCTTACCAGTGGGGCTGATGAGCTCAAACCCAGCTTCTGCTCCTTGCTTAGATTTGGATCCATCGAACTGTAGCATCCAAAATTTAGAGGGTTCTTTAACTTTAGGGTCAATCATGCATTCATTCCTCCTTGGTTGCACACCTGCATCTGCCATTTCTAGAATAGTCACTGGCTCAACATCGTTGGTGGTAGGATGCCTTGTTAGCAACTCCATCGGGGGCATGAATTTCCCTTTGACATGGTCTACTTATATCTAACATAGACAACATTCAAACTTTGAGTGAGCAACATTATGAACTCTACACCAACTCAGCAATAAAAGATCTTGGAAATCCATTCTTTCCCCTAGGCTCAGCTGATCTTGTACACATTTTTCCATGAAGTCTTGGAATCCATCTAGTAGTCTTGAATTACCATTATTGTAGGATTCATCATCATCTGGTTCTACCGGCATCTCTGTGCTTTGGGATGTATTCATCAAGTTAGCGGGAGAATTGCATAATCCTAAGAGGACCTCTTTAGTTAGCTCCTCTTCTTGAGGCTCTGGTTCTTGCTGATATGCTACTGGAGAATAATTTCCCAACTCAATTTCAACAAACAACACCTCATTGGTGTTAGTGTACTCTATAATCATGAATTTCATGTGTGGCTCCCAGTCTATGCATATATGGTTTGGAAGCCCCTTCCATGGAAACCACACGTGAGAGAAGTTAGTGGTAGCATATTCGTTCAATGCTTAGGTGAAGTCTCATCCCAATATTATGCCATATGTATAAGGGATATCTGCAACTTGAATATCAATAACTTGCTACACTCTTGGATCAACAACAATCTGCATAGGAATCTGATTGATCTCCTCAACTATGTTCACCTCTATTTTGTCTAGCTTAGTCACCTTCCTTCTGGAAGGAGTGGGGACTATTCCTAGTGCTTTGCATACAACAATAGGCATAACATTGGTTGATGCTCCTAAATCAAGCAAACAATTGTGAAGGTTTTTCCCAAATATTCTAACAGTGGTGAGAAAAGGTGGCATCTCTAACTTTCCCTGGAGTAACCCCATGGATGTATCTGCTTGAGCCACTTGATTTTTATCCTTTTCATTGGTCTTTTCTTTAGCTTGCACTTGGCTTTGTTCCTTAGCGGGTTATTTCCCCATTTGCTGGTTTGAAGGAACATCCTTTTTCTTGCCTATGATTTCTTGAATTACAAGCTCATGTTGTGTCTCTTCAAATGGGACTCTCTTGGTTGGTATTTCTTGGGTTGAATTAGAAGATTCAGTCCCATTAATAATCCTAAAGAAAGCATTCCTAATTGTAGGGACCTTAAGCAATTCAAAGGAATACAAACTTATCTTGACGTTCTTGAATTCATCAGCAACAAATTCACCCATCTGCTCAATTTCAGCCTCGAAGGCTTTGCCCTAGGAAGAGCTAGCTAACTGGTGTTGCATTTGATTTGGTTGTTTGTTCTTGTTGAAGTATTGGGTGGGCACATGAGGGTAGCCAAGATTATTGTTGGTGTTTGGGCCAGGTGGGGTGCTGAAGTTATTAGGTGGGATAGAGGTTGTAAAGGGTCCTCCTACTTGCCTAATTCTTAGGTTATATGGGGTCGCTCTTTGATGAAACATTTGGACTTCATCTTCACAAAACTCTTCTTCATCTACTGGACCATTGTCTACTGAAGTAAAGAGCTGAGATAAAGTTTCTTTGTTACTTACCTCTTTCACTTCTTCACTCTTTGGGGAGGTAGTCTCAGTTTCAGGTGCATTGCTCTCACTTTGTGGAAATGGAGCTTGGTTGACCATGAGCACATAAGAGTCATAAGGATCGGATGGGACTATGTCTCAGCAAAAAACACTATCAACAAAATTTTGAACCTCTACTTGAAAGATCTTCGTAGCCATTTGGAACTCGGGACAATCCAACTCTTAATGCTTGTTTGTCTTATGGATCCAACACCATCTGGATAGGGCAGTTTCAACTAAGTATACTCCACTTTTCATTTTGTCTATGGTAGTCGGTTGCTCAAGAGGGGTGGGAACGCGGCTGTTATTGGGCCTCATATATTGGGCCTCATATTCCATGCTCAATTTTTTCTTTGTGAAGGTCTCCTTTCAAATTTTTGGTTGGAATTCTACCTTCTTTCATAATTCCGCTTGAATGAGGCACCCACTTCACAATTATCCCTATTCTCTCGATTGAGATTGGCCTAAATGTTGTGTTGGGAGGCTTGCAGCTGATTATTTTGATTCCTCAAGTGTGTCATCTATTTGGACATTTTTTTGATCATTTATGTCAGCTCATCTAAATGATCCTTCTCTGTATTACTTGGCTGCGATGCTTGGTTTTGAAGGAAAACAGGTTAAGCCGCAGGTTGGTTTTATTGTACTTGCAGGAATTCAGGTCCTTGTAGATATGCAGGTACTTGGGGTTGCTGAGGATAGACCTATGGTTGCTACAACTATAAGTATTGAGGTACAAGAGGCTCCTAGTTTAGTGGTTATCCTGGGTGAGGAACTATGGGCAGTTGTGAAACTTGGTTCATAAGAGGCACCTGATGTGCTAAAGCTTGGGTAAGCCCTTGAATCTACATAGGATGAGCAACCTGTCCCAAGGAAGGCAGCAGACCAATTTTTTTTTGTCCCAAATTAGTGTTGGCTATAACTACCTTAGCATAAGTATTTACCAACCTGCCTGATGGTGGGTGCATCCTTTTCACCAATGCAACTGTGAGGTTGTCTAATGCAACATAATAAACTGGAAGGATTGTGACATCATCCAACACGTATGGAGCTTGTAACCTCATGTATGCCCGGTGAAACCGATCATTGAAGGAGTTGATTGGTTCATTAACCTCCCTGTGGATGAACATGAATTGTTGGTATAATTTAGAAGGGCTGATAGGAATCTTGTACTTCTACAAAAAGGCATTCTTCAAGAGGTTCCAAGAGGTGATGGATCCTGTTGACAAGTTGCTAAACCAATAGAAGGCCTCTTCCCCCAAGGAATAAGGGAAGAGTCAACAAGCCACGTCCTGATGATCATTTTGAATATCCTTCAATGTCATTTGAAAAATCTTAATATGCTCTTCCGTTGTCCTTTGTGGGTCTTCAAGACGAAACTTCATACAAAACCCTTTTGGATTCTTTGGCATGTCATGATAATCGTTGAAGGAAAATAGACAAGGATTATTACCTAGCCAAGCCATGAGGGGAGGCGGGGGTTGTATTTTTTGTTGGATAGGAACCTGGGGTTGTGTAGGGACAACAACCATTGGGATTGAACTTTGGACTTGAAGGGCAGGGGTAAGAGCAGTGCCCTGGTTGTGGGAAGTGAGCGGTTGGAAGGTAGTTTGGGATGGCTAAGTGGACAAAATGGAAGTGGAAAAGGTAGGATGAGTGTGGGGTGAATGAAAGGAGGAAGGAGGTGAAGTGGATGGGGTGGATGAAGATGAGGAAGAAACTTCCCTTCTTTTATCTCTCTTAGCCTTAGTAGGGGGTTGTAGCTCTTGGAATTCCCCTTTGTTTGGAGTTGATCTTAAGACTTTGTGAAATATTTCAGGGGAGAAGGAACCAATTTGATCCAACTTAACACAAATCAAGCCCTCCTTCTAGCGCCAGTTCTATTGATGGGTGTGTTAGCACTTCTCAACAGAAGTAATGCATAAATACATCACCTCTCTTGAAAGACAATTTCCTATGAGTAAATTGCAGAAAATTATCCCAAGGTTTTGAATGTCAGGTCATGACAGTGCCTGGAATATCTCAGTTGTTTCATATGATTTGTTGGTGATCATAGGGCAGTCTTACGTATGTTAAGTTGGAAGGGAATTGGTTCTTAAAAATGAATTTCTTTAGGTATTGGAGTTGATGTGCAATTTTTGCAAGTTTAAAACAACAGTTTAAGATTCCACTTTCATCTTCAAATTTGGCTTTACAATGATGCTAGAACTTTGTCTAAATTACTATTTAAAAGAAAAGATGAAAGAGCAAGAAAAAAAGGAAGTTCCTAGACTTGAAACTATTAATCAATAGTGATAATGGAGGACTCTACAATGGACAACCTTCCTAAAACTAAGTTCTACTTAACCAAATCAACTTACAGTCTCATAAAAATAGTGCAATATTCTAAGGTCTGCAAATTTTCAACCATTCATTGACCATAAAGCATGAATAAAAGATAGAATTTAAGTGCAACATTCAATTCATATTCAAACTAGCTTTACACTGCTATTTATCATCAATAAACAACAAAAATCATGAACAAGGAAGGGCATCAACACAACAAAATCCTTCAACATCAATGAACAACACTAACTAATCTACTAAAGCATGCTAAATACATAGAACAACAAAGTAAATCTACTAAATCTATTAAATATGAGGAGAAGAATCATGCAACATGGATGAAACTCAAGAATCCACCAAAATCAATGAATTTCTATTAGAATTTCAACATGTCCTTACAACAACTCAACTCTCTCTTGAAAATGAGAGGATACCCCCTATTTATAGTGTTCAAAAATCAAAATGAATGGCCAAGATTCAGTACAAATTAGGGTTTCACCTACCCCTTAATATTTTACAATATAAAATACATTTTTGTCTTTTAGCCTAATTTGTCTTTTAGTTCCTGGAGCTGTAGCACTTTTTTCCTTTAGCTAATTTTCCTTTTATTGCAGCTATATTGTGAGGAACTTTTCATCAATAGCCATATTTCCTTCATGCTTCTTCACAGTAGCATACTCTACAAACTTGTTGATCAATGCTTGAAGCTTACTCCACTCCATTATGTTGAATTGGAGCACCTAGAAATTCAACTTTCTAGATCTGCTAGTAATCAAGTCCCAATCCTTATTGCATTTTGGTGTGTTCTTGATTACTTGTTCTGATTGAGCAAAGGCTCGAGTAGTGAAATCCATAAAATATGGCATGAGTGCATCAGTGGCCTTGTTCTCCATTTTCTTATGAACGTACAACCTTATCTTTTCAGGATCCAACTCGACGATAGGCATGATATAGTCTGTCATGAGCTTTAAATATTCCTCACAATCCATTTGAAGTTCCTTGGCCCAATCTATGTCGAGCTCCACTTCATGGAGCACCCGTTCTGAGATTTCTCTCCTATGATCAAGTCCCAATTTCTAGGTCTCAACAATCGAATGATCATCTTTTACCAATGCCAACTCCTTTTCCCATGTTCTCAGGCATCTTGAGGATAGCCTCGAGCTTAGGGTATGTGATTCTATACAGCTTCAGGAAGTCAATACAAAATTTCCTTATGCCTTCGAGCTAATTTTGCACCTCCCAAAACTTATTTGTTGTCCGGGCAGCATGGTCGATGCCCATATCTCCATTTTAGACCACCCATTGGAACCGGTCTTCGGTGGCCTTGGTCCAGTTCTTCCTCCTTTCTAATTTGTTGATATGATCCTTGGAAAGCAGTAAAGGGGTTGCTGACGATGTTGAGGGAAATTATTCAATGGAGGACCATTGTTGTATGTAGATCGTAAGTTTCGCTACCTGTGCTTGTCAGTCAGAAGAGCATGCACATGTTGTAGCTGCTTGGAGACTTCGAGCAATAGCAATCAGCCATTTGGATACTAGGGCAGCTTATATGGCTTCTCAGAGAATCCCTCATTTTTGATGTAGGTAAACTTAGGAAATTGAATAAAGAGGAATTCAAACTGGTGGATGAAGGCATTTGCAATATGAGTGACTCTCCTTTCAAAGTCACCTTTGAGTAGTCTGATAATGTGCTCGATAAAGGCATCATTCACCTTGCGGTAATATCTCTTGAAATTGTGGTACTAAAGTTGTGGGTGCCTATCATAGACCTTCAGTTCTCTCACTGGAGTTTGGCTTGATGCCACAGATATGCCTCTGTATGGCACGGGCTCAACCAACAAGTAGACCAAGTATGAGGTCATGTAAAATTGGGAGGTCATTTTAACTGCCATTAACTGCTCACGCAAGCAATTGTTGATCATTTCTGCCCAGTGGAACTTAGCCTTGCCCCTGATGATCTCTTCTATGAAATAAAACATCCATTCCTGTAAGTATGTTGTAGTTGGGATGCCCATGACCCTACTTAACAAGGTTACCAAATCATGGTAATCCTCATGGAAATCACTCCTGAAGAGTTCCTGAGGTAGTTTGTTCATGTTTCCCCTCTTCTCCTTCAACCAGTATTGACTAATTAGATTCTTGCATTTGAGGGGGTTAGCTTTCCATGTGCTCTTGGTATACTCTTTGGTTGTTTGCTCCATTTCATCAAAGGTGGGTATGTGGAAAGTTTTCCCTATCGACCTAGAGGACAAGTCGGCCAATACTTTGCCATCTCGATCCACAATTCTTCATCTTTTGTTGGTATGCCTCTCTATAGGCCATTACCAATTTAGGAGCCATGAGGGCAGGCAAGAAACTAACTACCTTGGCCAATCCACTTTTCCTATTCTTCTTTACATTCTCTGTAATGGGATTGGAAATGACTTTCTATCATAATTCATCAATGTTAATATGCCCCATGTTCATGTAAGAGATTGTATCCCATTATGTGGTAACTTTGGCGTTGATCTCCACTCCCTAAAATTTGTATTTCATTTGGTCTTTATCCACCTTTCCCCTTGGTGCTTTAGCAATTTTCTTGCCCTTTTCTTTTTCTGCGGACACCCCTAAAGGCCCTTCAGCTGATTCCATATATCCTACAAGTGAAAGAGCAATAAGCATGTTCATGTGCAAAACAAGGGGAAGATTAGAAAAATCTTGCAAAATTAACATTAGATCGTGTAATTTATCATTTAAAGATCATAAACACTCCTTTCATATCATGATTTTCTTTTGTTTGGGAGAGATATGGCAATGCAGGTCCAATGGTGTGGACTTCCTTGGGTTGGTAGCCATTTTGGAGGAAGCTGAAAATAGATGGTGAATAGGGCATGACGACCCGCATGGATCCACCCGCATTAAGATTTCATGTTGAGATGGGGCCCACCAAGGTATCGATTCATTTTGACACATGGTTCAGATCATTTGTGATGTTTGGAAGCAATAATTCAAGTATTTTGGCAAGCAGGTCTAAGGAATGCGGACGCAGGAGCTATCTCAGCCATTAGGGACTTCACCGTTGGAAATGGTGTTGGCAAGGCAGAATCCCGAATGAGGTGTCCCGTAATGCGGGGCCCATAGTCAGCGAGGGTAGCTTCAGCTCAACTTTGAAGTTCAGTTTATTCAACAATGTTCGAGCAGGGAACTGTGGGAAGATGCTAAACATCAATCATTTGGGATAGCGGAGATGGGATGGTGGCCCGCAAGGGGCAGTCAACACTGTCAAGTCCGCGAGGGTTGTTGGTATGAGTCACTGGTTTGTTATCGGCTGGATGAAGGTAGTGAGGTTGGGCTCCATACAATGAATGACAAGTTGGACTTGGCAGCTTAGAAATGGCGATAGCAGGGCGGCAGCCCGCAAGTGACCGTCCGCATGCAACTCTCTCTCTACTTAGTGGTTTTCAATAAAAATTCAGAGCAAAGTGTGTATTGGGTCTTGTAGAGCGGCAAGGAAAAGACCATCAGCCATGCAAGATGACTAACATAGGGTGGTAGTAACCTGTGTTAGATGGTTCACAAGCATAGACTTATTTGTTTTGTTCTTTGGGCTCAAATAGAAGTGGTGAGTGCGGGGTCCACAAGGTGGAAAAACTATCAACCAAAGTTGTTTTGGACGACAAATAAGTGGTGGAGGCCCGTGGATGGAAGTCCACAATGGGCAACCCACAAGGGTCCACACTTAAGCATTTTGACTTGGAGGGTTAGACAGAGATAGTTGGAGCGGGACTTGCCTAGCAGGAGGAACCTAAAGCTTCATCATTTTGGGAATGACCATTGAGCGATGACGGAGTGATGGTGGAAGCCTGCAAGGGATGGTCCACAAGGGGAGTTATGTATTAAGTTAAGTCGACAAATAAAGATGCTACGGGACTCGCAAGGCGGGAGGCCAGTGTCGATAAGTCGTCTAGGATGGCGAAACAAAGGGGGTCATCTGCGTGTGAAATTTTGCATTCACGGGCCCATGGGGTCAAAAGGATCCCGCTCAATTTATGATTTTTCATTTAAGTTAAAAACATGATGGCTAAGTGGGGGCGTCTATCCACATGAGCTGGCCTGAGGAAGGTGAAGGTCGTTGTTTAAAGTTTGTCATTAGATGGTTAAGGCACGATGGCGAATGCCTTGTGGGCTGCAAGGGCCCGATTGCCCTGGTTGAAGAATGACGATGGAGGGTGAAGGTTTCGCATGGATCTCTGGGGCAGATTTTAAAGGATTTTTAGGTTTTAACACATGGGTTTTATTTGTCGTGATGTCTTCTTTCTAGTTTCAAGGTTTTCCTTAATAATAGTTTTAATAAATTTGCAAATTTCATAGAAAAACCATAAACGGGAGGTAGCGAAGGTCCTACCTAGCAGACCCACAAGAACCTGATGAAGAAGCTAAAGCTGGCAATGCACAAATGACAATAGGATCTCGCGGGTGTGAAGGCAATGGTGACTAGATGGCTCTAACATGTTTTTAGAAAGTCTTTCGGTGAAAATGACCCATCAAAGTTGTTATTTATAGACTTTGAAGCAACCCACAATAAATGTTGGTACGACAACATACAAGATTAGTGAACACACAGTTCAAAATGAATGGCGACGAGAACGACGAGGTCTGTAGGGCGAATGACAGCTGAGTGTTGGTCATGTGGTAGGTCAGTTAAAGGGGCAACAATGGAGGCCGTAGATCCTGTAAGGTGAGCGGACATGCCAGCTTAGCTGTCGTGGGGACGACGAAGACATAGCGGAATTCTAACAAGGGTGACCCAAATGGGCGGACCTGCAAAGCGTGAAGGTCGACAGTTTTGAGGTCTAAAGGAAAATTGAAAAAGGAACTTCATGAAGGCCAAAGACTTGCAAATGTCAAGGGTGGTGAAACTCAATCAACACAAGATGATACCTATAGGTCTCTTTGACCATTTAAGACTCAAAATAGGGGGCACACAAAACGAGGTGAGGAAAAAAGTGACCCGACAAAGCAAAAAGAGAGGGTCCCCATTCTAAACGAGGCATGTGTGCTAGAGGCACAACAAAAACCACCACAAAATATTGCTTATATATTATATATTAATCTTCTTCTTGTAGGATCCAACCTATTAGAGGCTTCAACCCCCACTTAACTAAACTCCAACCCTGTAAGAGGCTTCAACCTTGATTTGATAGGCTCCAACCCCCACACAAATTGAGCTTCAACCCAACAAAAGGCACAAACCACATATAATAGGCTCCAACCTATTTAATTCTTCAATGCTGATACAATAAACTCCTTCACCTAATACAATACAAACACAAATATGATCCACACAAAACTAATCCAACTATAACTTCTCTTCCTTGTCAAAACTGAATACACACCATGCAATATTCTTGATCATATTTCACACAATAAACTTTTCTCATACATTTGATCACAAATTACAAGTATGATCCAAACACAAATCTGATCAAACTCAAATGTTAACCTTCCTTCCCAAATCTAATCACTATCATGCACAATATCTCTCACAAAGTTGATCCAATCTATGCACCAATTCTTTTCACTCAATTGATCATAATCATGGCAATATTTTCATATAATTTTTTGCCTTACCATCTACTCAAATTCACTTCACAATATTCTCTTATTCTTCACATATATTTTTTAGATATATTTGCATTTATCATTCATATTTGGGTTACATATGCACTCAAAATAAACCTGAGTTACACTTCATATTTTTTCCCTTTTGTCTCTTTTTAATTTGTTATTTTAATGAAAAATAAATCATTAAATTGTTACTTTAAATTCATAGTTCATATCTCATTTTTTTATCCTTAAATCTAAAGTGAAGAGTGATACCCTTTCAAAAAAAGACAACCTCTTGAATAGTGATGACCTTTCTTAAATAACCATTGTTGCCCTTTACACTTTGACTAATATGAATCATTGCCTTTTTACTAGTTGAATTCACTACCTTTGATCATTTATCTCAATGAAGGATTGCTACCTTTTAATGTTAATCATTGCATATTACAAATCTTTGCACTTGTTATTATTTATTTAACATAGGCAATTAGTATTTATTTATAAATCTGAATTGTCATCCTTAATCTTAGATTGCTTCTTGTTGTCTTCTTTAAGTAAATTCCCTTTCTTCATTAGTTCTTAATTGTTTGTATTTACTCCACTTTATAAATTTCATTACATATTAATGAAGCCTTCTTTTATAAATGCCTCTTATGGTTGTCTATATAGGGAATTTAAACTCTTTTTTAAATTTTTTTTTTAATTTAAACAATGTTCTAAATCGATCTTCCATTACTATCTTCCTTCAATGGGGATACATAACAAATTATACTTATCTTTCTTTGACATCAATGAAAACATATTCCAATAATCTCCTCATTCAGATTTGAATTTCAATTATGACAACCTCTTTCACAATCTCATCTCCCTTTGACATCAATGATAAACATTTCAACAATCTCCCCTTTTTCCCTTGATGGCAACACAACCATAGTATACCTCTTTTTTATGATCCTTGCCATGTTTGTAAGGTTCCCACTTTCTCAAGCTTCCCCTTGCTCCAATTCTCCACTTTTGTCTCTTTGTTGCTAGGATGATATACTTCCTCTATAGCTTTCCAAAAAAATTGGGCGATCTTCTCAATTTCAACCCTTCAAGAACTTGTTTTGCTATCCATTATTCACAGTGCAACTTAAGAAATGGAAAATTCTTTCAACTCTTCACAAAGACACTCCTCTTGTCTATCATGCTTCCACTTGACATTAATGGCATTACTCTTCCATTCTTCCAGTCTCTCTTTCTAAACTTTCCTTTTGACATTGATGGTGTGAAATCTTTATTTATCACTAATTTTTCTCTTCAATGAGGTTGTAGCTTTCAACCTTTCTATAATTCTTCCCCTTTTTCATTAATGGTAAATTGATATTTATTATACCTCTATTTGCTATCTTCTATGGCATCATTACATCAATAGGGACTAGGACATAAGTATAACCATCATAACCATCCAACTTGCTACTATCCATTTCTTTTGTTTTTCCCAATACATGCTTGTGTTTTCTATAATACTCTTCAAACAAGGACTCCTTTGGATCATTCTCATCCTCCCACAACATCTTTATCATGGTTTATTTCTTATTTCCTTCTAGGATTTCTCTCATCTTGACATCAATTCTCCTTCACTTCATTATAAGGTAACTTTCTAGATAGTATGTAGTCTGCTATTCTTATATCATTCTTAATGTGTCAAACTTCTTATGCCTTTGATGAGTATGTTGTCACCATTTATATTGTATCTTATATTTCAAAGTGTTTCCATGCATCGTTTGTTAATTATCCTGTTCTACATGTTTTGAACTATACTTTGCTTGGGTATATATGGTTTTTACTTCTCATGTCTTTAACCTCAAGAACGTAACTCAATATTCTTGTTGTATATCTTAGCCATTATTTAATCTCTCTTTATTTACTCCAATCATATCTTCTCTTTCTCTACTAATTATTTCCCTTTGATCAATGACAATGAGATGCTTGTCTAGAATATGTCTTAGTTGATCTATCATGAATTTTCTTCTTTATGGAGCTAAAATAATGTAATGGTTACCTCCCCTTGAACTTGTACATCTCTTTAAAAACTTGGTGGCATCTCTTATGCATGAGGCATAAGCATAGATTCTTCCTTTTTCTCATTATCGTGATCTTGTATCCTTATCCATACTTTTGTAAATTCTTTCTTATCATTATCCATGACTTCTGATTAGCCTATTTGATAGTCCATTTCCTGATGTTTTTATGTATGTTTTTAAACATTATTAGACAATCCTTTCAAAAATATTCCTGTGCTATGCTATTTTTTAAAGCTTATTATACAACCTTGGACCCAAACTATAGTAATGGAAATATAGTTATGATATAGTAGTATTGCATGATTTACATGTGGATATGTATGAAATGTGGTTGAAAATCTATGTTTAATCATGGTAGTTAGCTTTGTGTATATGTTTTGTGGATTAACCTCTTGCAGCCCAAGAAGACATTATAACTTGCAACAACTAAAAGTTGTAGCCCACGACCAAAGGAGGACTTGGATAGTGAAACAGGGGAAGTTCCATAATAAGTTGAGTGTAATAACTACCATGTGGAGACACTTGATGGAGTTAGTCATGCATCATTATGATAGTTAATAAGGTGCTAAAGAAGAAGAATTATTTTATTGATAGGATTTTGGATAACTGATTATGTGTTCCACTTGCAGATCTATTTTGCAAAGTTTTAATCCTATTTGAAATCTTGTTTCTTTTTAATTACAATTTGAATAATTCAATTCTAATTACATACTCTAATATCTAGGGAATTGTAGTTAATGATTTCAGTCAAGAGTTGTTTTTAGAATAAACTCCCCCATGGTTGCATATAGTTGATGGTTGAGTCTTTAGTATAGATAGTTAATAAATCTCATACTAGTAGATTTTGTTATCAGTTATTTCTTAGTTTTCAATTGTAATCTATAGACATGTTGATTGTTTAGAAATTCTTTTCTTGAATACAATCTTTGAGCAAGGTTTTATGTGATCTTTTGGAATATGTTATGAATGAAGTTCAAGTTGATATGGTTACATAGAATCTAAAGATTTAGATTTGGTTTTAGTTAAGTGAAGACAACCACTCAAGCATGCCACTCAAGGTAACTATTCTTCACTACATTTATAGTTGTTTTGTTTCTATTTAGCAGTTATTTCTATTTATCACTATTTCATAAATTGCATGTAAGTTAGAATAGGTTCTCATATTTTGATTATCTATAAAGATTGTTCATGTGCATGAATGCATTCAATTGATTTTTAGTACTCTAGAGGATAGATTAGGTTCATTTATCATTTTTGAGTTAGCTTCAGTAATTAGCTGTTAGCAACAATTCAACTACAAATTATGTTGTAGGCACATGTAGCCATTAGCACTAGTTTACTTCTTTCACTGTTATATGTTTTTGTGATTTTCTAGCAAGTAGAATATCTTTAATAGGATAAAATAGGTAACCTCAAGTCGTTGAAGGCACATATAGTGCAACACCATCACAAGTTTACAATCCCTGGTTGAAAATTTAATGAAGTCATTACAATGTTGAGTGGACTGTTCAGTTAGTCATTTGTCTTAATTATGTGGTTTCTACCAAGTTTACAAGGCACTAGTTTAGACTCTACAACTTTCACTTTCTTATTTTGCTTAGGGTATCCCATAAAATCACTTTACATAATTGTTCCATATGTCCATATTTGTTAAACTTGTATAAATATTTATAGCTTCTTCTTGAGAACTCATAAGCAATTTGCTTCATATTCCATCATTTCTTCCTTGTATTTTACAACTCATTGCCTTGTTACCAAGATGGTTGAATTTATAACATATGATGTGATCCTTTCTCTTTGGAAACCCATGAGGACCTTTATTCTTGATCCAACCACTCTTTCTTGCATGTGTCCAACAATCTATTGCTTTATGACAAAATTTATTGCAAGAGTAGCAATAACCATAAAATAAATGTTGAGACTTGTTCATTTGTGCTTGCATTGAAGGAAATGATCTTGTGAATTTATGACTTGTTGTCTCTATGAGGAACATTAGTTTTTTGTAGGACATGGTTTTCCTTCCTCTTATTATTCTCATTATTGATTTATCTTTTTATAATATTTGTATATCCTTTTAGTTTTTCCTCATTTCATTTTTTGTTGCTCATTTAAATATTGTCCTTCCTTTGCAACATGAACAATAATTGTCTTTATGCATGATGAATTTTTCCCATTTATAATATCAACCATGGTTTTGATACTTTTATCAACCTTAAGGATCTTATCTAGCTTGGTAGTTTTTCTCTAATTTTATCCTCAAGTAACTAATTTTAGACTCATACTCCTCACAATCTTATTCGTTTATCTTCAATTGACTTCTTACTTCTTCCTTGATCCTCTTTGCTTCTTAAATTTTGACTTTTAGATCTTTGATCATCCTTTCCAATTCTCCAAGGGCTTGTGACACTTTTACCTTGGATTCTTTTGACTCTAGACATGCATTTATTATTTTAAGTGAATAAATCTCATCATATGCAAGATCAATTTCTTCCTCAAGATCCACTTCTTCATCAACCTCATTCTTGTTATCTTTGACGTGTTCTTCATCTCTTTCATTTTTATCATATTTTGCTTTCATAGCCATGAAAAGTATTTATTCTCTTGAATCTTTCTATTCTTTTCTTTTGTTTTCACCTTTGACTTGCACACACTCAAAAACATAATAATCAATTTTATCACAACTAAAAAATTTATACTTGCCTTATTGGGAAATTTGTTGGTGCTCATTTTATTATTTGGTATGAGTTATTTTAACAACTCACTAATTCTAAAATTTGATAGAACTACATGGGAGAAAATTAAGGAAGACTCCTTCCTTTATATATGTATTGTTTCAAATATTTTGGGATGGTGAATAACAAGCAACATTATCAATTGTGTGAAGCTCTAAAAATAATATGGTATTAGAGCTTTCCAAAATCCTTAGCCTGTGAAAGCTAAAATGTGAGTACATTCCATGTCAAAGAAAAAATTGGAATTTTTAAAGGAGTTATCTTGCTCATATATTTTAGTGTGCATCATTTGATTAATTAAGAAGTTGTAGCAAGGAGGCATGAGATCTTCTCAGTCAAGGAAGAATAAAGGTGTCTTAAAAAAGGTTTGAAATAGTCTCACAAAAATTGACATATCTTTTTCATTTTTTTAACAAAAATTGATAATCTAAATTGTATTGGCAATCTAAAAAATAGGAGAAGAAAACCCATAAATAGTATAAAAAAATATTTTGAAATGTGAAATTTGTTAACAAATGAAAATAGACGTTTTAGTAGCTACTATATGTGTATTTGATCAATTGGGGATGAGCATTTAACTTTCAAAAACTTGTATGTATCTTCGTTCAAAATTCCATAGGTAGTGATAAGTGTGCCATTGTTAAAACATAGTATTTTTTATTTGATTTTATAGAATCAATTGTCCACATAATGGTATTTGAATAATGTTTGTATTATAATCAAAGTGCATTATCAATGGAGTGTGACACCTTCGATTTTCTTTTGATTAAGGGTATAATTATGGATAAATTAAGTTTTATTGAAAAATTTGAAGGTAGAGACTTTTATACATGGCAAATACAAATGCAGTTACTTCTAGTCAAAAAAAATATTTGGGATGTTGTCAAACCAAACTCAGTCTCGCCAACTGATGCAGATGAACTTTCCAAGTGGAACATCAAAATCAAAAAGCATTGGGACTATTGGCCTTGACTTGTCAAAAGCATGCTTACATCATGTGGATTTCACAAAGTCTGTAAGGGATATGTTAGAACCAAAAATTTAACCTCAAATTTTCACTAGTGCTCACCACCTCAGTATGACCATTTAATTTTACACCATGGGAAACATTCCTCAAAAACCATCTTTTTTGCCTAATAAACCTAGAATTACCATAATAATAATCTCCCTAAACATGTTCCACTAAAATATTATTCAAAAATCACCTTCCCCATAGTCCCTACCTTAACACATACATCCCCTTAAGTCCATCACTAGAAACACATTTCAGTGAGACAATGCCATTTTGGGGAGAGCTATATTGTAGTCTCTTCGACGAGTCGATAAAACAAGATAACATGAAATGTCAAAGAGAGTACCATGTTCAAAGGGACATATTCTGAAGTCTCTTCAACATCTTGAAAAGGATATTTCAAAGACACCTGATCTTTTCAAAGGGAAATGATATATTGTCTCTCCAATAAATTGAAATGCAAGACGTTGAAGAGATATTAATATTTTAAATGTGCTAAATTATTTTGGCATTCAAGAAACATAAAAACATCTCTCGAACATAACTGATTATTATGCAATAATTAATGGACAACTGTCAAATCCAAGACTTGGCTAACAGAGTGAAAATATCAAAGAGACATTGGAATATCAGACTAAGTAATGTATAAGTCCCTTTGACACTCCGAAAATAGTCGGATATAAAATATCGAAGAGACAAGCTTATATCAGGGGGACATTGATGAAAGTATCTTTGATCACTCCGATAATGAGAGAAGAAATATAAAGAACGCGAAAAAGTAACATTGAGGGAATGTTTTTGAGGATACTATAAGATATCAAAGAGAAGTAATAGCATGTCTCTTCAAAACTCTAAAATAAAGAACAAAGGCAAGAAACATCGAAGAGAAAAGATCATATCGGGGAGACAAATAAAAGTCTCTTTGAAACTCTGATAACAAAAGAAGATAATTTTGAAGGGACATGACATATTGAAGGGAGATGGTTGCAAGTCTCCCTGAAACTCCAATAACGAAGAAGGAAGATCTCAAAATATAAGGAAAGTGGTGAATAAAGTAATACCCAGGATAAAGATTTCAGAGAGACCATATGATATCAAAGAGAAGTAATCACATGTCTCTTCGAAACTTTGAAAATAAAACGAGGGCACAAGCATGTTGAAGGGAGAATGAGATATCGGTGGGAGTGGAACTATAGTCTTTTCGACACAATGAAAAGGTATTTCTCACCTGGCTGACATGACTGGTGAATCCTTTGAAGAGAGAATTGACATTAATGCCACCATTGATTAGCAAGTTAGAAGGAACAACATTTATGAACCAGGATTGATTAATATGCACCAAATCTTGATATATCTTGTATACACCTAAAATCGGTCATGACATCTAATTAATTAAATACTAGTTATTTAATTAATATTTTGACTACGTATACATATATTCTCAATTCATTTATATTGTTCACCCTTCTCTAATTCTCCAAATCTAAAATCATAATCTTCTAATTTAATTAAATAATTTTTTTTCCATAAGCTTGTTTTATTTAATTAAGTTTCACTAATCCTGATTAGGAATTCAAGCACATGTCTACAAATTTTTGTGCCACCTCACCAAGGTCACATGAAATTAAATAATTCTAATTTTAAATTAGAATTATCTTCAACCAATTTTTAACACATGGCTTATTCCTCACACATGTCTTCAACCAATTTTCAAACCTGATCTTTTCTTTACCCACGCACTTGATTCTTCTATCCGGTGGCATGTTGCCCTATTGGTCAGGATTCTATCCATCCATTGGCATGTTGTCTTTGGTCAAGGGGACAACTTCTTGATTCTATTCATCTCCACCATTCATCCTTCTTGCTTGAATCTAGATCGTTGATCATTGCCACCTCACAAGATGCTTGGAAAAGGATATAAATACAACCCTTTGGCATTGCATTTTGCATCCACATTTGAGTAGAGTTATCATGCAGGAACATTGTTTGAGCATTGAAGCATTTTGGATTCTTATAGTTCATTTAATATCATGTTTTGCATCATAGTTAAATCTTAGAATAATACTTTGCTTCATAGTTGCATTTTATGTCATCCTTTGCATCATAGTTTCATTTTAGATTAGTATATTCCTAGTTATCATTTGAGCATATGGAGTATCATCCTAGTGCAATACTATAGTATCTACCTCAAATAATCTAGCACCATCATCCATTCATCATAGTATCCATTATCCTTTCCATCGTATAGTTTCATGTAGGAACTTAGTTGGTTTGCATGTTGAATATTATCTCATTTCCTAACTAGTCATTTTAACAACCATAGTGCGCAAAGAAATCTGAGGGACAAATGGTTTAATAAATCCTCGGGAATAGAGGACAATGAGACGTTCTTAAAAGATTGTTTAACTACAAAATATAGTAGTTTACTTGGTTCAAATCTTTGATATAATTCATTTCATTAAGGTTTGTGTTGATTTATTAATAATTTACACATTTCACACACACA
>VDFB02368797.1:386436-407075 GCA_007258455.2 Sequoia sempervirens | reverse complement strand
AAAAAATTGGGCGATCTTTTCAATTTCAACCCTTCAAGAACTTGTTTTGCTATCCATTATTCACAATTCAACTTAAGAAATGTAAAATTCTTTCAAATCTTCACAAAGAGACTCCTCTTGTCTATCATGCTTCCACTTGACATTAATGGCATTATTCTTCCATTCTATAATTCTCTCTTTCTAAACTTTCCTTTTGACATTGGTGTGAAATATTTATTTATCTCTAATTTCTCTCTTCCATGAGGTTGTAGCTTTCAACCTTTCTATAATTATTCCCCTTTTTCATTAATGGTAAATTGATATTTATTATACCTCTATCTGCTATCTTCTATGGCATCATTACATCGATAGGGACTAGGAAATAAGTATAACTATCATAACCATCCAACTTGCTACTATCCATTTCTTTTGTTTTTCCCAATACATGCTTGTGTTTTCTATAATACTCTTTAGACAAGGACTCCTTTGGATCATTCTCATCCTCCCACAACATCTTTATCATGGTTTATTTCTTCTTTCCTTCTAGGATTTCTCTCATCTTGACATCAATTCTCCTTCACTTCATTATAAGGTAACTTTCTAGATAGTATGAAGTCTACTATTCTTATATCATTCTTAATGTGTCAAACTTCTTATGCCTTTGATGACTATGTTGTCACCATTTATACTATATCTTATATTTCAAAGTGTTTCCATGCATCATTTGTTAATTATCATGTTATACATGTTTTGAACTATACTTTGCTTGGGTATTTATGGTTTTTACTTCTCATGTAATAACCTCAAGAACGTAACTCAATAATCTTGTTGTATATCTTAGCCATTATTTAATCTCTCTTTCTTTACTCCAATCATATCTTCTTTTTCTCTACGAATTATTTCCCTTTGATCAATGACAATGAGATGCTTGTCTAGAATATGTCTTAGTTGATCTATCATGAATTGTCTTCTTCATGGATCTGAAATAATGCAATGGTTAGCTCCCCCTGAACTTGTACATCTCTTTAAAAACTTGGTGGCATCTCTTATGCATGAGGCACAAGCATAGATTCTTCCTTTTTCTCATTATCGTGATCTTGTATCCTTCTCCATACTTGTGTAAATTCTTTCTTATGATTATCCATGGCTTCTGATGAGCCTATTTGATAGTCCATTTCCTGATGTTTTTATGTATGTTTTCAGACATTATCAGACAATCCTTTCAAAAATATTCCTATGCTATGCTATATTTTTAAGCTTATTATACAACCTTGGACCCAAACTATAGTAATGGAATGGAAATATAGTTATGATATAGTAGTATTGCATGATTTACAAGTGGATATGTATGAAATGTGGTTGAAATTCTATGTTTAATCATGGTAGTTAGCTTTGTGTATATGTTTTGTGGATTAACCTCTTGCAGCCCAAGAAGACACTATAACTTGCAACAACTAAAAGTTGTAGCCCATGACCAAAGGAGGACTTGGACAGTGAAACAGGGGAAGTTCCATAATAAGTTGAGTGTAATAACTACCATGTGGAGACACCTGATGGAGTTAGTCATGCATCATTATGATAATTAATAAGGTGCTAAAGAAGAAGAATTCTTTTATTGATAGGATTTTGGATAACTGATTATGTGTTCCACGTGCGGATCTGTTTTGTAGAGTTTTAATCCTATTTGAACTCTTGTTTCGTTTTTAGTTACAATTTGAATAATTCAATCCTAATTACATATTCTAATATCTAGGGAATTGTAGTTAATGATTTCAGTCAAGAGTTGTGTTTAGAATAAACTCCCCCATGCTTGCATATAGTCGATGGTTGAGTCTTTAGTATAGATAGTTAATTAATCTCATACTGGTAGATTTTGTTATCATTTATTTCTTAGTTTTCAATTGTAATCTATAGACATGTTGATTGTTTAAAAATTCTTTTCTTGAATATAATCTTTGAGCAAGATTTTATGTGATCTTTTGGAATATGTTATGAATGAAGTTCAAGTTGATATGGTTATGTAGAATCTGAAGATTTAGATTTGGTTTTATTTAAGTGAGGACAACCACTTGAGCAGGCCACTCAAGGTAACTGTTCTTCACTACATTTATAGTTGTTTTGTTTCTATTTAGCAGTTATTTCTATTTATCACTATTTCATAAATTGCATGTAAGTTAGAATAGGTTCTCATATTTTGATTATCAATAATGATTGTTCATGTGCATGAATGCATTCAATTGATTTGTAGTACTCTAGAGGACATATTAGGTTCATTTATCAGTTTTGAGTTAGCTTTAGTAATTATCTGTTAGCAATAGTTCAGCTACAAATTATGCTGTAGGCACCTGTAGCCATTAGCACCAGGTTACTTCTTTCACTGTTATATCTTTATGTGATTTTATAGCAAGTAGAATATCTTTAATAGGATAAAATAGGTAACCTCAAGTCCTTGAAGGCACATATAGTGCAACACCATCACAAGTTTACAAGCCCTGGTTGACAATTTAATGAAGTCATTACAATGTGAAGTGGACTGTTCAGTTGGTCATTCCTCTTAATTGTGTGGTTTCTACCAAGTTTACAAGGCACTAGTTTAGACTCTACAACTTCCACTTTCTTGTTTTGCTTAAGGTATCCCATAAAATCACTTTACATAATTGTTCCATATGTCCATATTTGTTACACTTGTATAAAGATTTATAGCTTCTTCTTGAGAACTTATAAGAAATTTGCTTCATATTCCATCATTTCTTCCTTGTGTTTTACAACTTCTTGCCTTCTTACCAAGATGGTTGTATTTATAACATATGATGTGATACTTTCTCTTTGGAAACCCATGATGACCTTTATTCTTTATCCAACCACTCTTTCTTGCATGTGTCCAACAATCTATCGCTTTATGACAAAAGTTATTGCAAGAGTAGCAATAACCATAAAATAAATGTTGAGACTTGTTCATTTGTGCTTGCATTGAAGGAAATGATCTTGTGAATTTATGACTTGTTGTCTCTACGAGGAACATTAGTTTTTTGTGGGACATGGTTTTCCTTCCTCTTATTATTCTCATTATTGATTGATCTTTTTATAATATTTGTATATCCTTTTAGTTTTTCCTCATTTCCTTTTTTTGTTGCTCATTTAAAGATTGTTCTTCCTTTGCATCATGAACAAGACTTGTCTTTATGCATGATGATTTTTTCCCATTTATAATATCAACCATGGTTTTGATACTTTTATCAACCTTAAAGATCTTATCTAGCTTGGTAGTTTTTTCTCTAATTTTATCCTCAAGTAACTAATTTTAGACTCATACTCTTCACAATCTTATTCATTTATCTTCAATTGACTTCTTACTTCTTCCTTGATCCTCTTTGCTTCTTCAATTTTGACTTTTAGATCTTTGATCATCCTTTCCACTTCTCCAAGGGCTTGTGACACTTTTACCTTGGATTCTTTTGACTTTAGACATGCATTTATTCTTTTAAGTGAATAAATCTCGTCATATGCAAGATCAATTTCTTCCTCAAGATCCACTTCTTCATCAACCTCATTCTTGTTATCTTCGACGTGTTCTTCATCTCTTTCATTTTTTATCATATTTTGCTTTCATAGCCATGAAAAGTATTTATTCTCTTGAATCTTTCTATTCTTTTCTTTTGTTTTCACCTTTGACTTGTACACACTCAAAAACATAATAATCAGTTTTATCACAACTGAAAAATTTATACTTTCCTTATTGGGAAATTTGCTGGTGCTCATTTTATTATTTGGTATGAGTTGTTTTAACAACTCACTAATTCTAAAATTTGATAGAACTACATGGGAGAAAATTAAGGAAGACTCCTTCCTTTATATATGTAGTGTTTCAAATATTTTGGGATGGTGAATAACAAGCAACATTATCAATTGTGTGAAGCTCTAAAAATAATATGGTATTAGAGCTTTCCAAAATCCTTAGCCTGTGAAAGCTAAAATGTGAGTACATTCCATGTCAAAGATTTTTTTTTGAATTTTTGAAGGAGGTATCTTGTTCAATAAATCATAGCGCTCAGATATTTTAGTGTGCATCATTTGATTAATTAAGAAGTTGCAGCAAGGAGGCATGAGATCTTCTCAGTCAAAGAAGAATAAAGGTGTCTAAAAAAAGGTTTGAAATAGTCTCACAAAAATTAGCATATCTTTTTCATTTTTTTAACAAAAATTGATGATCCAAATTGTATTGGCAATCTAAACAATAGGAGAAGAAAACCCATAAATCATTGAAAAAAATATTTTAAAATGTGAAATTTGTTAACAAATGAAAATAGATGTTTTAGTAGCTGCTATATGTGTATTTGATCAATTGGGGATGATCATTTAACTTTCAAAAACTTGTATGTATCTTCATTCAAAATTCCATAGGTAATAATAAGTGTGCCATTGTTAAAACATAGTATTTTTTATTTGATTTTATAGAATCAATTGTCCACATAATGGTATTTGAATAATGTTTGTATTATAATCAAGGTGTATTATCAATGGAGTGCGACACCTTCAATTTTCTTTTGATTAAGGGTATAATTATGGATAAGTTAAGTTTCATTGAAAAATTTGAAGGTAGACTTTTATACATGGCAAATATAGATGCAGTTACTTCCAGTCCAAAAAAATATTTGGGATGTTGTCAAACCAAACTTAGTCTCGCCAACTGATGCAAATGAACTTGCTAAATGGAACATCAAAAATAAAAAAGTATTGGGGACTATTGGCCTTGACTTGTCAAAAGCATGCTTACATCATGTGGATTTCACAAAGTCTATAATGGATATGTTAGAACCAAAAATTTAACCTCAAATTTTCACTAGTCCTCACCACCTCAATATGACCATTTAATTTTACACCATGGGCACCATTCCTCAAAAACCATCATTTTTTCCTAATAAACGTAGAATTACCATAATAATAATCTCCCTAAACCTGTTCCACTAAAATATCATTAAAAAATCACCTTCCCCGTAGTCGCTACCTTAACACATACATCCCCTTAAGTCCATCACTAGAAACACATTTCGGTGAGACAATGCCATTTTGGGGAGAGCTTTACTGCAGTCTCTTCGATGAGTTGATAAAACAAGATAACATGAAATGTTGAAGAGAGTGCCATGTTTCGAAGGGACATATTCTAAAGTCTCTTTGACATCTCAAAAAGGATATTTCAAAGACACCTGAGCTTTTCGAAGGGAAATGATATCTTGTCTCTCCAATAAACTAAAATGCAAGACGTTGAAGAAATATTGATATTTTAAATGTGCTAAATTATTTTGGCATTCAAGAAATAGAAAAACATCTCTCAAACATACCTGATTATTATGCAATAATTAATGGACAATTGTCAAATCCAAGACTTGGCTAATAGAGTGAAAAATTTGAAGAGACATTAGACTATTAGACTTAGTAATCTATAAGTCCCTTTGACACTCTAAAAACAGTCGAATATAAAATATCGAAGAGACAAGCTTATATTGGGAGGACATTGATGAAAGTCTCTTTGATCACTCTGATAATGAGAGAAGAAATATAAAGAACGTGAGAAAGTAACATTGAGGGAATGTTTTTGAGGAGACTATAGGATATCGAAGAGAAGTAATAGCATGTCTCTTCAAAATCTAAAATAAATAAAAAAGGAAAGAAACATCAAAGAGAAAAGCTCATATTGAGGAGACAAATAAAAGTCTCTTTGAAACTTCGATAACAAAAGAAGATAATTTTTGAAGGGACATGACATATTGAAGGGAGATGGTTGTAAGTCTCCATGAAACTCCGATAACAAAGAAGGAAGATCCCAAAATATAAGGAAAGTAGTGAATAAAGTAATACCTAGGATAAAGTTTTTAGAGAGACCATATGATATCGAAGAGAAGTAATCACATGTCTCTTCGAAACTCTGAAAATAAAATGAGGGCACAAGCATGTCGAAGGGAGAATGAGATATCAGTGAGAGTGGAACTATAGTCTCTTCAACATAGCGAAAATGTATTTCTCACCTGGATGACATGACTGGTGAAGCCTTTGAAGAGACAACTAACATTAATGCCACCATTGATTAGAAAGTTGGTAGGAACAACATTTATGAACCAGGATTGATTGATATGCACCAAATCTTGATATATCTTGTATACACCTAAAATCGGTCATGACATCTAATTAATTAAATACTAGTTATTTAATTAATATTTCAACTATGTATAAATAAATTCTCAATTCATTTATATTGTTCACCCTTCTCTAATTCTCCAAATCTAAAATCATAATCTTCTAATTTAATTAAATAAAAAAAATTCCATAAGATTGTTTTATTTAATTAAGTTTCACTAATCTTGATTAGGAATTCAAGCACATGTCTACAAATTTTTGTGCCACCTCACCAAGGTCACATGAAATTAAATAATTCTAATTTTAAATTAGAATTATCTTCAACCAATTTTTAACACATGACTTATTCCTCACACATGTCTTCAACCAATTTTCAAACACACGATCTTTTCTTCCCACACTTGATTCTTCTATCCATTTGGCATGTTGCCTATAGGTCAAGAGATTCCTCCATCCATTTGGCATGTTGTCTTTGGTCAAGGGGACAACTTCTTGATTCTCTTCATCTCCACCGTTCATCCTTGTTTGAATCTGGACCATTGATCATTGCCACCTCACAAGATGTTTGGAAAAGTCTATAAATACAACCCTTTGACATTGTATTTTGCATCCACATTTGAGTAGAGTTATCATGCAGGAACATCGTTTGAGCATTGGGGCATTTTGGAGTCTTCTAGTTACATTTCATATCATGTTTTGCATCATAGTTAAATCTTAGAATAATACTTTGCTTCATAGTTGCATTTTATGTCATCCTTTGCATCATATTTGCATTTTAGATTAGCATATTCATAGTTAGCATTTGAGCATATGGAGTATCATCCTAGTGCAATACCATAGTATCTACTTCAAATAATCTAGCACCATCATCCATTCATCATAGTATCCATTATCCTTTCCATCATATAGTTTCATGTAGGAACTTAGTTGGCTTACATGTTGAATATTATCTCATTTTCTAAGTATTCATTTTAACAACCATAGTGCACAAATAAATTTGAGGGCCAAATGGTTTAATAAATCCTTGGGAATAGAGGACAATGAGACGTTCTTAAAAGATTTGTTTAACTGCAAAATAGAGTAGTTTACTTGGTTCAAATATTTGATATAATTTGTTTCATTAAGGTTTGTGTTGATTTATTAATAATTTCCACATTTCACAAACACACAAAATGACACCCAATGTGGGGCCTGTTAGCTATTAAAAACACAGGTTTGAACCACAAGAGGTTTCCAGGCTCTCACGATGTTTTAGGGTAATAGACAAGGCCAAATGAATTGAACCTTCTACTCTTCAGGTGCTGCCAGACCTAGGCAGGTGTACCTATGACAATGAAGTAGACTTGACCTTTATTTATTTCCTAAAGTAATTTACCCACACTGGCAAATGGGAGTGGATAAATGATTTTTATTATATAATCAATATCAAGGCTAAAATCTAATGTGTTCATGTGTAAAAATGAACAAGGTAGAGACTAGTGCCTTATTGGGTGTACGGAGTCAAATGAAAGATCTGAAATGAGTAACTTCTTTTTGGCAGGTACTCTAATTGTTTGGCATATGAATTTAAGTTTATAACTGGTATAAACATGCAAGAATGTGATTACCGAGTTCTTCTTAATGATCCAAATGAGATTCCCTAACTACTATGATTGACTAAAAGTATTTAATCTTTCCTTGAAAGAACCAATTAATCAAACCATACAAATACAACAAGTGTGCATTGATAAACTAAAAAATATCCTTGATATATCAGTTTAAATAATTATAGAATATAAAACTTGGAGACAACTTAAGAAATGCTTTCAATTAACACAACAAACAACAGATACCAGAAAAATGCTACCAAATCAAATGACTTCCATTGATTTCTCCATAGTTTCATACATGCATCATAGTCTCAAAATTAAAAAACATTTTGATCTACTATATTTTTTATTTTGTTGTCTGCTATATTTTTTCTTTCACTACAAGAATGGATATTTATACATTAGCCACATGAAAGGGCGCACCCTTTCGTATTCAAATTTTGGGTGATCCTTTGACTTGAGCTTTTTCCAACATTCATTTGACACCCGCTATGATGTCCTGCAGTCTCCCCGACATTCTAAGTCTCTCCAACTATCAACAGATCATATGCCGCTAGGTTTTCCCGTAGTTACACCGACTTTATGAGTCTCTCCGACTATCCCTTTGGTCTCAAGTGTATCACTATGACTCTCACCGATGCAACTTATCACTGTGACTTTGGGGGTCGGCAAGACTTTCCTCTGACTACTTGTATCTTGCCGAAATATATCCCTCAGCAATTCTAATCGCCAAGACTTAATGATTTTCCTGTTGATGGAGCTACATTCAGTATGACCTTCCATATCTCTCACCGATGAATTCTGTCTCGCCGATGACCAATCCCTCCAAACATTTTGCCAAGTCTTTACCAATACAACTCTGTCGGTGTGACATAGGGGGTCAGCAAGACTCCCTAACTTCATCTCGATGAAAACGAAGTAAAAATTCCTTTGGCTTATTGACAAGACTGAATGAATGCTTTGGGACATTACACCAACAACTCAAATCTGGGGGACATGTCACTTTTGTGCTTCATCGATATGACTCACCCCGATGATTGCTGCCTCGCCGATAAGATTGTTGAGATTGTGAACTGCATCTTGCTGATATGTATCCTCAAATGAAATCTCATTGGTAAGACATTCCCAACCTCTTGCGAATATTAGTTCATGGGAAAATATGTAATGTAGAGCAAATTCTTAGGAAAATTTTGAGCATAGACAACCATAAAAATTTCAAAATTTTACAGTTCTAATAGTGGCTCCATCTGGGGATGAATGATTGTAAGATCATTGCAAGAATCCAAATCTTTGGACAAGTAGACCAACTATCTTATCCATTGAGCAGCAGACTTGAAACTCCTTTCTGTCATGAACTGATATGGTTTTTTGAAAAACCACACCACAGCTGATGGCACAAGGCCACCCAAAAAAGAAAGGCCCATATTTTCCTCTATCAAACACTCAGTTTTGATTTGAATTCATCATATTCTTATTGAGGACATTCATGCAATCTTCCCTATCACTGTTATTGAAATTTTTTAGAGAATCATCGTGCTTAGCTTGGCCCAAATTCCTTTAACATTCTATAGTTCATATTCTCCATCATCATGGGACAAATCTCTGTTATCTTCAACATACAATGTATATGTATATTCAATGCAATATTTCTCATTATCTTGCTCATTGTCATGTATTATAAAACAATCTCCCAATTGTACTAAAAATTCACCATTAGAATGCTTCTCTTGAGAGTCAATTTTTTTTGTCATATCAACATTGTTTGAGACAAACAAATCTAAGACATTTTGCACCTCTTCTATATCACCATTTGGAGATGACAATGGATTATGATTCATATCTTCATTATCATGCATGTTTGAACAAATCAATGTTCGACTTCTATCATCCTTGGTATGCAAATAAATGTCTTCTCCACATGAGCCAAAAATTTCTAAATCACATACCTCTTCTTGAATAGATATAGATTTTCAATCAACTTAAAAGTTTTCTCCATCATTTTGAGAAATGCACATAGAGTCATATGAATCATTACACAAAGTACTTTCACTATCTAAGCAAATGTAGGCTAGACACAAGACTTTTGAATCATACTTGTGTGCACATCTCTAGTATTCAAAAGTTAGAAAATCTGAAATTTGCTCACTGCTGAGTGAAAATGTTTCTTCTTCCATATCTTCCATTATTTCTCCCTCTTCTTGATCTCCATGAGAACTGCAAAAATCACCTTGTTGCAAGTCAAAATCCACAGGTTCATCTTCACAATCTGATTATTCATTGGATCCCTCATAACATGTACTGCTTTCCCTGTCACAATCTTTTATGCAAGAGAGATCTCTTGTATCTTCATCTTTATGCGGGCTATCATAGGAATCATTTTGACTTGCACATATCTCATCTTCTATTGGATGCATCGCCTGATCAATTTCTCCATCTTCATCAATGATGTAACCATTTTCTTCATCCCTTTTCTTATCTATGATATCAATTAGCACATTCACTTGGTCAAAAGTGACTGGTTTTAGTGACTCAGGCCAATGAATTGAATTGGGCCAATGTAATTTCATGAACTACTCAATAAACATGGATCTGTTGGGCCTGTAATTCATAGGTATTTGCCTACAAATTTCTATCATTATGCAAAGCAAAGAATGCCCAGATTCTCCTCTATATCTTCTTATATCAAGAAGGGCATCCAAAATATTTTTGAAACATTCATCATTTTTAGATTGTTGGTTCTGATATGTACCTTGTTGTAGATTCTAACCGACATTTCCAAGTGGGTTGGAATTGTGTTGTACTTGGCATTGATCATATTGATAATCTTGATAGCTTACTATTCTTTGTCCAAGTGGGACTGGATAAGCATTTACTTGCTTTGATGTTTGTGGTAAATAAATGTTCTATTGTGCATGATATGCATTGCCTCCATTATGAATATTTCCAATTGTATTATCAGGCGCTTGTGGAGTCCAAGGGCCACTTGCATTTGAATATCCTTCCTCATCGGAGAATGGTATATATTGTGGTGTATCTAGACCAGGCAAGATACCCAATTCTTCACTCGGCTCTTGAAGTAATGCTCTTCCTCTTTCTACTTCTACTTTCAATCTATTTATTTCATCATCTAGCTCATTCAAAGGCATTTCCAGAAGGTTGTTGTCCATTTTTCATCAAACTTTTTACTAGAGTCTCCACCTACTTTTCCAAAAGTAGGAAAATGATTCTTTTGAAATGATTTTTTGATTTTATCATCAACGGAATCACTTTTCCTAAAACTTCTCAAATTATAAATTTTTCTTCAATGACTCTATATGATGGTCTTCAACCGGATATCCTTCAATAACTCCCCAGCAGAGTGGCCAATTTGTTAGGTGTGTGACTCAGATGGGGAGTGCAAATGAAACAATTATGAGCCTTTGGTTAAAGACTGATTTCATAACTTTATTGACTTTATGGATGGATAGGCTAGAACTGAATTTTCTGATGTTATTCCCCAACAAATTTTCCAACTTTTTAGCTCTCAAAAATGAAGGTTTGAACCACGAGAGGTTGCCAGGCTCTCACGATGTTTCAGGGTAACAGACAAGGCCAAATGAATTGAACCTTCTACTCTTCAGGTGTTGCCAAACCTAGGCAGGTGTACCTATGACAATGAAGCAGACTTGATCTTTGCTTATTTCCTAAAGTAATTTACCCACACTGGAAAATGGGAGTGAATAAATGAGTTTTATTGTATAAGAAATATCAAGGCTAAAATCTAATGTGTTCATGTGTAAAAATGAATAAAACTAAAGGTAGAGTGGTAGAGACTAGTGCCTTATTGGGTGTATGGAGCCAAATGAAAGATCTGAAATGAGCAACTTCTTTCTGGCAGGTACTCTAATTGTTTGGCATATGAATTTAAGTTTATAACTGGTATAAACATGCACGAATGTGATTATCGAGTTCTTCTTAATGATCCAAATGAGATTCCCTAACTACTATGATTGACTAAAAGGATTTAATCTTTCCTTGAAAGAACCAATTAATCAAACCATACAGATACAACAAGTGTGCACTGATAAACTAAAAAATATGCTTGATATATTAGTTTAAATAATTAGAAAATATCAACCTTGGAGACAACTTCAGCAATGATTTCAATTAACACAACAAACAACAGATACCAGAAAAATGCTACCAAATCAAATGACTTCCATTGATTTCTCCATAGTTTCATACATGCATCATAGCCTCAAAATTGAAAAACATTTTGATCTACTGTATTTTTTATTTTGAAACTTTTGAGCATAGACAACCATAAAATTTTCAAAATTTTACAGTTCTAATAGGGCCAGACCCCATTTCTAACATTTTTTGGAAAAGTTCATTTAAACAGGTTGGATGTGATGTTTTAGCGCAACTATGGTTTCTTTTAGTGCATTCGACTGAGCTTTTAGCGCATCTGGGCTCTGTTTTGGCACATACAATCAATCTTTCGACAAATACATCAACTATTTTGGTGCATATAGGGAGTTTTTTAGCGCATACATCACTTCTTTTAGTGCATACACCACTTCTTTTGGTGCATATGTTACTTATTTTAGCGCATCCATAAGGGATTTTAGTGCATTCATAAGTTATTTTAGTGCATACATGAGTTCTTTTAGTGTATAGAGTATATGTTTTAGTGCATTGGATTGATGTTTTAGCACATTGAATGATTGTACTAGTGCATCTATGTAGATTTGAAAAAATTCAAAAATTCGAGAGCTAATTTATGTTTTCTGCTTGCAGGTACTTTTATACGTTGGTGAAAGAATTTTTTTCAAACTATTGATAATTTATGCAGGGGATGGAGTTATTTAAATACTTTATTTTGGTTAAGATAGGCATCTAGCTTAATTAGAAGGGATAAAGAACACCATGTCCTTTGTGCATAATGAATGGAAGGCATATGCTCTCCCCTTAACTGGTGACCAAAAATCCAGACCAATTCTTGTTTATTTGCGAGTGTGAGTTGAGTATATTTCATGTGTTCTCTCTTTGTTCACACAAACAAAGATTGATTTAACTACGGATATACTTTCTCATTTTTGCTTATCCATAGAGGGCCTTCCTTGTGGGAAAAAGTAATCACCCAAGGGAATGACCCAACCAATAACACACTAAAGCCAAGCAACTTCCAACCAGGATATAAATGTGGGTACTTGGGAAAAGTTCAAGTATCATGAGGATTGTTCTGACAAGAAGGGAAACAATGGTCTCTTGTTGCATAGATGATCCCCTATGAATGAAATGCTTATATTAAAACCCTTTGTTGTAGCAAAGACAAAATCCTTAATCTATTTGTTGGTACAAGAACGGTCGTTTTGAAGCCGTCCCACATTCTTGCGGCTTTTAGTAGAGATGAAAAATATTCCATGGAAGATTCATGGGTCTTTATGCTTGGTTGCCCTGTAGAAGTGAGTGTCGTGGAGGGGAGCTAGTGGGGTCAAGCATCTAATCATCCGCTATAAGTAAGCGCAACTAGAGTAAAATCCAAGTGGGAATTCAACAAATATAGTCCTACACAACCTAAGTTGTACATGCTTGATGTGTCTTTACCGATGTGTTTTTGAACCTATTTCAAATAAAAACATCACATGTTGAAACTGAAAACCCTGATTCAGAAAAAAATTCATTGAAACAACCAAGTCTCTAACTGAAAAATCCAAAAAATCAAACAAATTTCCAACAAAGTGTGTTATCTTTCTAGTTCAGTGCATTCGTTGTGTTTGCTAGTGCATCCATGTAATCTTTTAGTGCATTCTATTGTTGTTATAGCGCATCTGTGTAAAACTCTGGTGCATCTATCCTCTGTTCCAACACATACAGTCAATATTTTAGCACATTTGTGCATTTTTCCAGCGCATTTACCCTCTGTTATAGTGCATCTGTGCAAAACTCTGACACAACCATCCTCTATTTTAGCACATCTGTCAAGTATTTTAGTGCATTTGGGCTCTATTTTAGCGCATCCATTAAATGAAAAACCTAAGAGTTAAACTTGTCTCATATTTTACAGTTTGAACCAAAATTCAGAATCTTTTTCAATCCAAAATCATTCGTCAGGTACAACAGATTCTAAACATGTGCTTTATCAAATAATTTCACGAAAGATTAAAATTCGAAAACCAAATTCCAAAGTTCTTAGTCCAAAAGCTCATAAAAAATGCCTCTCAACACTCTACTAATTTAGAGAGAGATTGGTATTAAATTTCTACAAAAGAGCTTTAAAGAACAATCCCAACTTGTACTCATTTTACTATTGTCAAAATCCAAGACTTTTCCAAAGATTTGAGTATCTCGTATAGGAAGAAAATTTGTCTCTCGTTTCTCAGTTTGGGACAAAATTCAAAATCATTTTCAATCCAGAATTTGTTCCTTAGGTATAATAGAGTCTAAACTTGTCAAAGCTGACCTATACAAGTGGAATTCTCCAAATTAAACCTAGATCTAAACATCTCAAAGTTCCTAAATCATCAAACCTATGACATCTTTGATTGTTAAGCCTAGTTTCATCATCAGGATTTTATCATCTTCTCATCATGAAACAAAGCTATATAATCAAATCCAACTTAGTCTCATCACCAGAATTTGTCATTCTAGTGGACTTAGTTGTAATCCTTCACACTATTATGAACAAAGATCAAAGTTTAGTCAAAGCATAACACTTGTATGCCCATTCAAACAAGGTTGCAAAAACAAAAACTCAAGGAAAAAGGACTTGAAAATCAAAACATTGAAGAGCTAAACCTTGGAACTCCAAACATTGAAATTCCAGCCATTGAAACTCTAATCATTGAGACTCAAAACACTAAAACTCAAAAACAGTGAAACACAAAACACCATGGCGGAGGTTGAAGAGAATCCTTTTCATGGACTCAACAAAACTAAAGGGGAAGAAATAACTAAGGAAGATATCTAACATGTTGAACAACACCCCAACTTCCACAAATGCTTAGAAAATATTTTTGAAAGAAATGGGAAAAAGTACCTCCTTATGCTAGCTAAACAAGGTGTCAAATTTCTTTAAGACTTTGATGTGAATCAATTGAAAGCACCTCCAAAACAACCAGAAAAAGAAACTAAACAAGTGGTTGCCCTAACTCACTAAATGAAGAACCCTCAACAAAAAATTCTTGATATGCAAAGGGGAACCTCAAAATGATACTTGATCCAAGGCATTTTTCCGTATCCATTTGATCAAAGTATCCACATGATCCCCTTTCCAAAACATTACGAATTCCCAAAAAATGACAAATACAATGGAAAAACCGATCCGATAGACCATGTAAGGGAATTTAACAACCATGAATCTTGAATTTGCATATGAGGAAACATACTTAATGAGATTATTCCCATGAAGTCTAGGTGGACAATTTCTTGAACGGTTCTTGAAACTCACCCCACCAATTAACACCTTTGAGGAATTGGTCAACAAGTTCATCAACCAATATTCTTATAACATTCAACATGACATCACCATGAAATATCTTTGTAACTTGAAACAAAAGAAGGGTGAATTGTTCCTTGTATTCTTGCAAAAATGGAGAAGGTTATTTGCACAATATTCTAATCCTATACCTGAAAAGGAAAAGATTGAAATCTTTATTGACAATCACAATGACGAAATGAGTTATAGATTGGAGTTGCAATGTTCACCAACCTTTGAAAAGTTGATTGAAAACAGGATTAAAATCAAAGAGGCTTTATTCAAGAGAGAAGTCATCAAGATATACAATGAAAACAACTCATCAAACTCCTCCAAAAATTACAATAGTGGGGACAAACCCAAGTTTTGGCAACAAAACAAGAATGTGGGAAACAACGATGGTGCAGTTGAAATGAAAAATGCAAAACCTGTATTCAACCTAACTACAGCCACCACCAAAACTAATCAAAATAACAATCTCCCCAACAACCAAAGCAATAACCAAAGCAACAATCAAAGCAACAACCAAAACAACAACCAAAGTGTTAACCAAAACAATAATCAAGGTAATGTTGGATCTAGAGCACCATCATATCGAACATCCTCAAATCGAAGGAGGTTCACCCATTTAGGACAATCACTAGAATCAACATTGAAGGAACTTCTCAAAGCTAAAGTCATAATGTTACCAAAGGCAAGAAATTGGGAACCACAAGTTAAGCCTCCATGCTAGAATGATGCCCATTACTGTGACTTTCATTGCAACAAAATACAAGATCTAATTGAAAACAAGACTATATTTGTAGAAGGACCCCAAACCAAAAATGATCATGGAGCATTCAAGAACCCTATACCCAACTATGAAAAAGGGGAATCTTCTTCTTCAAATACCAAAAGAAAAAACATGAACTATGTTTATGACACCACCATTTTGCACATTGAAGTGGTAGATGATCAAACCCATGACAAATCAGATCTTATTGCAAATGATAACTCAACAAACAATAATACCATTGAACATGAACAAAATGTCATTGCAATTGAAAATCATCACCATGATGTCGACACTACCTCACATCAAATCAATGTTATCAAAATCAAAGTGCAACAAGGAAACACACCCATCAATGCAATCACACGAGGACAAGCCAAGATAACATTGAAAGGAGCTACCCCTGCTATGTCCAACTCAACTGCCACTATCCCTCCAACACAATATAACATAGTTGATCAATTGCAGAAGATACCCACACAAATATCCATATTAGAACTTCTCAAGATTTCACTCACTCACAAGGAAATCTTGGAACAAGCTCTAGTCACCACCACGATACCAAACAATTTAGAGGTTGACCAATTCTAGACTATGGTGGGACATTTGACTGCACCACACTACTTGTCATTTTTTGAACATGATGATGTATCTGTCAATCATCCCCACAATGCTACCCTACACATTGAGGTCTTAATCCATAAACACCATGTTAAACATGTTCTAATAGATGGCGGAGCTGGCCTGAATATCTGTACTTTGAAACTTTTCTGTGCATTGGGCTATTCAAAAAATGCTATTGATCCTAGAAGGAAAATTACAATAAAAGCATATGATGACAAGGAGAGATCTTCACAAGGGCTGATAGTGTTACCTATTCAAGTGGGACCAGTTGTCAGAGATATAGTATGCCAAGTGTTAGATAAAGAGTTAACATACAACATACTCTTGGGAAGGCCGTGGATTCATGACATGCAAGCAGTGCCATCCACATATCACCAATGTTTGAAGTTCCATTTCAATGGGCAAGAAATCACTATTGCAGCTGATTCAAATACCCCCAATATTGTAGCACCCTCAAGACAACCCAAGATTATTTTGTACCACGACACATGGAAGCCCCAACTTAGGGTTCATCAAATGATGGGAAACAACTAAATGCCTTGTCAAAGTGGGTAGAGAAAAGGGACCAGTCAAAGGATAAGGATATCGATAATGCCAATCTCTCAAGTAAAGAAAGTGCATCAAATTGTACTCCACAAAATCAAGAAAGCCAACTCGAATCCTTATGAAAATAAGTTGCCAAGATCCAATTGAAATACAAGGGCATGGGGGAATACTCATTTGAGCAATTCTTATGTTTATTAGAACTTTCATTTCTCCAAAGTCATATGGGCAACCATCAACACTAGACAACAATCATCACAACCCAATACACTCTTTGATGGCACCTTTGTGAGAGCAGACAAATTAGTGGATGAGTCAGATGACAAAGAGGTTTCAAATTGGTTATACAAAGATGAAGAATCATCAAAAACATCCACCTCAAGTGTACAAACAAAGCAGTATGGCAAAGGAAAGACAATCGTGGAAAAGATGGGATATGAGGGAAAAGGTCCTATTGGTAAAAGAAAAGAAGGCATCACAAAACAAATACAACCTATCACAATGGAAGCCAATAATAAAACAAGATTGGGGTATAGAGAAGAATCAAGAGAAGAAGCCTGACAACAAGTCATTGAAAGAATCCTACAACTACAAGCTAGTGATGATCATGAAACTAATTCAAATGAATATGAGTGGGATTTTCTATCTGAAGAGTCTTGTCACGATAAGGAAATTGATGTTGTACAAAAGTATACACCCATACATGAGGAGGGTCAAAGTTCAAGTTATAGATCACTTGAAATAAGATCACAACATATTGATGATTTTAGCGAAGATGATTAGACTCGAAGCAAAACAAATAATTCAGAGGAGAGTTACCTTATAGACATTGATCTCACTATTGGACAATCTGAAGACATTACCATTGGAGCCCTTACTACCTCTGACTTTAGCCAATCCAATGACTCCTTACCCCTTGTACATCCTGAACTCATAGATTGGGATCAAACTAAGTCGTCATACATCCCCATATTTTCAAATGATGAAGCCATTGCCAATTTCCTTTTTTCCACCAATCCCAAAATAGATTCCACCATTGAACATCGTAATGAAGTTTTTAACCAGGAGAGTGTCAAATTTTCCAGCTACAAAATGAATAGTACATGAAATAGATCTGATGGTGATAATCATTTAATGGCAGTATCAAATATGGAAAAAAAATAAAAACAAAGAGCGTATCCAACAATGAAAACCTCTCTAAGGCACTAAAGGATGGAAGATTTGACACACTCCCTGAACACTTTTAGGAATGATCTAAAGTATTGGTTGAACCCACTCAGTTTATCAATATCGACAATGAAGAAACAATAAAGACTATCCATCTAGCAGAATCCTTGCCAAATCAAGAAAAATTGAATTTCATCAAATTCTTCACAAAAAGACGAGTCAATTTTTCTTGGTCATATTCTGACATGCTGGGGAGTGATCCATAACTCATTATGCATCATTTATCACTATCAGCAGGGGTAAAATCGGTCAAGCAAAAGTTAAGGAAAATGCATCCGCATATTGTCAGGTATTAATCATATCCATGGGCTTTGGGAAAGGCTGGATATCCAAAATGGACATCAACAAAGGTGGCTCCACCAAAGGAGTGATGAACACCTGTACTCCCTTGGGGTTAGGAGCATTTGTACTCACAATGAAAGTTGGAAGCAGCGTAGGACGAGACTGAAGAAAAATAGAAGGGAATAGGACGACACTACAAGAGGCCCTTAAGCAAGGGCAATCGTTTCTTCCTCCTTCCTTTGCGAGGCTACCTGCTTAGCCAAAAGATCCTTTCACTGATGCTTGTGATCACACGCAAGGTGATTTCTATGACTCTTTGAGTTGGAGGTTGGAGGCTATGAAGGAGCAAAAGGTTCTTGCTCAACCATGGGAATGTCCACTATGGTCGTCTCTGGTGGAGGAATGGATTCTTGAATAGTAGCAGGAGGAATAGGTTGAGGAGCAGCAAGAGAAGTCGACTCAAGAGCCTCGGAAGCAGGCCTCTTCCCATTCACTTCTTTAGGAGAAGGAGCAATAGGAGGCCACGAAGGTTGAGATAAAGAGGACTCTCCACAGGAAACCTTCTTCCCATTATACCAAATAGGACTAAGCTCCATCGGCAAAACAGGAAGTTCGAATGCATGATGCTTAGGTTTTCACCAAGTGGGCACCATAGGATTCTCCCGCAAGCATGAAGCAAAATATGATAGTACCACAACAGAGGAAGAAGAAGCATCAAAAAAACTAGTAGAAGAGGAAGAAGGAGGATCTCAGGACCACTTCTCTTCTTCCCTCCTACATGCCTTAGTGGCATTGTTGTCAGCTTTTAAACAAGCCCTATGTGAAACAAAATAAGGCGAGGGAGGGTATCTCACTTTTGGCCTTAGATCCCCTTTCTTATAATTCTAATATGTTTGGTGTAGAAGCTTCATCCTAGGTGGGAGAGGACCAATGGGCGCAGGCCAAGAGTGGTTCAAGGAGTAGCTACCATGAGCAACCAGTGGTTTATAACCGGTGTTATGAATTACATGTACGGAACCCCAGTGGATAAATTTTAAACACTTATGCATAATCAAGGGTACTACATTCATTGCCACCAACCAAGGGCTACCCAATTTCACCCTCAAGAGCTCAGACCCAGGGATAATGTCAAACAAGAGTTTCATAGATTTAGGTCCAACCAAGACCGACAAGACAATACTACCCAAAGGGGGCACAAAAAGTTTGTCATGCGTGCAAATTGTACTCACAGGTGCATCATACCCATCTTTATGTAGGAAGTTAATCAACATAATCTCCTCAGTTATTATGTTTTCTTGTGACGTCAGATCAATGAGAACACTCGCTACGATGTTTCCATTCATTCACACAAGAATATAGAGAGGAGATTGTTCCTTGTTAAAACCCATTGGCAAGTCCTATGAAGTAAAGGTTATACCAGCACCACTATCCATAGGCTACGTAGACGGGATAGGTTGATGCAAGGAGTCCATCACACACACTAGACAATACTTTCATAAAGTCTCTAAAGGTTAAAGGATAAGATAATGACCCAATTAAGGTTTCATTACACAACACCTTTAGAACCTTCTAGCTATGCCAACTAGGGGTCGTAGGTTGGGTTGTAAGGCGACAGCCTCACAACACTCACACCTAAAACACTCCTAGAGCACAAGGAAAGGAACTGTCAGAGTATCACAAATGGAACCAAAATGGTTCATGTTGGGTTCACTAAAAATGTAAGAGAGGGGGACCAACCATGTTCAAGGCCCTAGGTCATGGAGGGCCAAGAGTAAAAGGCTGCCCTAACTTACCTTAGCTTATCAAGATTTTGGGGAATGCAAGATGAGAATGATGGGGACTATAAAGTCCTCCAATCACCCTATAGACCCAAAATGTAAGATGGGGCTAGGTGAGCCATTTTCAAGTTCAACGCTATGCCTCAGGAAGCTCTCTACCCAAGGATAGAAGCGCGATCCTAGGATGATAGCGTGACGCGCTAGTGTCTCTCAAGTGTGCTAGTGTCCGTACAACTAGAAAACTAAAGAGACAA